>CAUYQV010099869.1:0-17919 GCA_963574575.1 Galagoides demidoff | reverse complement strand
TTTTTTTTTTTTGAGACGGAGCCTCAAGCTATCCCCCTGGGTAGAGTGCCATGGCATCACAGCTCACAGCAACCTCCAACTCCTGGGCTCAAGCAAGTCTCCTGCCTCAGCCTCCCAAATAGCTGGGACCACAGGCGCCCGCCACAAGGCCCGGCCATTTTTTGGTTGCAGCCATCATTGTTGTTTGGCAGGCCTGGGCTGGGGATTCGAACCCACCACCTTAGGTGTACGTGGCTGGCGCCTTAGCCGATTGAGCCACAGGCGCCGAGCCAAAATTGTGATTTTTTTTCTAATTTAAGTAAATGATAACTTTAATGTGGAAGTCTATATTCCTAATTTGGTATTTTTTTCTACAGAGGGCTCCCCCAAATTTTTCATGCTTTGGGCCTCATAAAACTTGGATTCACTCCTCTAGCTCTAAAAAAAATTACACTTAAAATACTGATTGTATAACAGATTTGCATTTGTGGAAAAATTATATTGTCAGGCTTTTTACAGTTAAGGAAAATTTAGCTACAGGTCCAAAGAATATGAAGCAAATTTTAAAAAGAAATGATTATTAACTTAAGAAATAAAAGTTGTGCAAGAAAGGAAATATAATCATATAATACATAGTACTTGGCTCGGGAGTAACAACATTGACGAATACACATTCCAAATTAGGATTTAACTACAAGTCATAGACTACAATGAAAGATTTCACCTCATCTGCATGAGAGTGACTAAATAATGTGTAAAACTAGGGCAGTGCCTGTAGCTCAGTGGGCAGTGCCTGGCCAAAATGCAACAAAAAAATAGCCCGGCATTGTGGCAGGTGCCTGTGGTCCCAGCTACTCAGGAAGCTGAACAAAGAGAATCACCTAAGTCCAGGAGTTGGAGGTTACTGTGAGCTGTTATGCCACAGCACTCTACCAAGGGCAACAAAAGTGAGACTCTTGTCTACAAAAAGAATAATAATAATGTGTACAACTAATAACAAAGATATACTAGCTGGCATGTATTATTTGGAACTACAGATGTCAATACTAGAAGAAACAACTGAATATTGACAGTGGTTTCTCTGGGAAGTGGGAAGAGCTACAGAGAGAAAGATCAGTGACTGTTTCTAGCCCTATAAGCCTTTAAAGTATGTTTATTATCACTTTCATAATTTTTTAATTTAATGCTAATCATGTAAATTTTGAAGGCGCAGTCTTAGAAAATTTTGCAACTGAGAATTGGGAACTCTTGACCCATCACAACCTTACAAGCAAAAATTACTTTGAAACATTATACAGTAGAACCTCCTTCAGTTAACCTAATTTTCATAAACCATATATACACCACATGTACATATCAGTACAGCAGACCTAGTTCCTTACGTTGACCACCTCTGTATGTTGACCAGTTTCTTACAATCCCTTGGGTAGTTATCTTACAGAAGTTCTATTGTAGATGAAAACAAAGAGAAATGGCATGTACTTGCCCACCACATAGAATGATTAAATAATGCAGGGCACATTTATGCTGTGGACTTCTCCAGAGCTGCGAGATTCAATGAGGTCAAACCTATCAGGTAATGGCATGGATTTGAACTATGTTCACAAGACGCAGCAAATGAAAAGGCAAACTAGACAATGATATAGAGTACTGCATATTTCCACATACACAAGAATGGTTCTAACATATTACTCATGGAAGAGTAAGCTCTGGAGAGAAGAGGGAGAAGTGAGAGAAGGACCCTCCCCTCTGTGTGCACAACAGTTTATACTAATGGTACATATTACCTTTGTAACTTAAAAAATTTAAAAATGTAATTGCCGGTTGTGCACTGTGGCTCACACCTGTAATCCTAGCACTCTGGGAGGCCAAGGCAGGTGGATTACTTGAGCTCAGGAGTTTGATACTAGCCTGAGCAAGAACGAGACCCCATCACTACTGAAAATTAAAAAAAACTAGCCAGTGGGTGCCTATAGTCCCAGCTACTTGGGAGACTGAGGCAAGAGGATCTCTTCAGCCCAAGAGATTGAGGTTTCTGAGAGCTATGACAAGGCCATGGCACTCTACCCAAGGTGACAGAGTGAGATTCTGTCTCAAAAAAAATTAAAAAATAAAAATGTGATGGCTCAGCACCCATAGCTCGGCGGTTAGGGTGCTAGCCACATACACCAGGGCTGGCAGTTTCAAACCCAGCCTGGGCCTGATAAACAACAATGACTACCGCAACAACAAAAAATAGCCAGGCATTGTGGCGGTGCCTGTAGTCCCAGCTACTTGGGAGGCTGAGGCAAGAGGAGGCTTATGCCCAAGAGTTTGAGGTTGCTGTGAGATGAGACGCCACAGCACTCTACCGAGGGTAACATAAACTCTGTCTCAAAAAAAAAAAAAAAAAGAAATTAAATAAACAAATAAATAAGTGATTGTTTAAATATCCTTTCAAGGTCAGTTTCAGAATGATTTTTGGAAGGGAAGGAAGTTTATTTACTGTGGAAATTGTTGATGATACCAAGTGTCGGAGATCAGTCTAGATCTGTATGGGGGTGGGGGAAGACAGCCAACTGGCCCTCCTCCTCTTCTTTGTAAGCTGAGGGTGTTCCTTGGGACCTCAGGGAAAGCTGCTTCCTTTGGGAGCCCCCAGCCCAGCTAGCCGCTCCCAGGAGTGCAGACTGCTGTGAACTGCTCTCAGCCCCGCCCCCACTGGCGTCCTATGGGATTCAGTCTAGGATTTACACCTTGTTTATTCCAGGCCCCCTCCCCTCCCTCTTCTTTGCACCCTATATTTCCAAGTTCCAAATAACCAGACCACACAGTTTCAACTGTTTGTTTCCTCTTTCCTTAATCCATTGAGGAGGCTGAAAATTATAATAGTTACAATGACTTGTGGAAAGAGGTTGGATCTCAGCCTTCCCAGGGTCTGAGACTCTTAACCCATCCCCCTTTCTATCTTTCCCCAATCCATCACCATGACCCTGAATCTGTTTTTCTTTCTTTCTTTGAAATTTCCAGCGGAGAAGTGGGAAGGGCAGGGGTGGGCTCAGGTTGGGCAGAGATGTGCCAGGGTCAGGGTTCCTAGGTGGTGCTATTCCGCTTCTTCTCACACACCCAGCGGTACACCTGGAGGCAGAAATTGTCGTTCCAGCGGCCATCTGGCCGCATCTCCGCACAGTCTTCACTTGCATCCACCTCGTGTCCTTGCCAGTTATCTGGCTGAGCGATAGCCCAGTTTCTAAGGAGGCGGGACAAAGGTCAGCTCTAACACCTTCCCCCATCCCAGCAACCCTCACACCACCTCAGAAAAGCCTTGGAGGGCAGAAGGCAAAGCCTTGAAGGTTGGGAGCTGGAAGGAGAGAAGTGGGGATTTGGGTCCCTGGGGAACAAGTGGAAGTATAGTGGGGTGAAAGGCCAGGTGGTCACCCCCAGTGCAATCTAACAAGGTGACAGAAGGAGGGAATCCACTTACTTGTAGTTGTACCTATACTCTGTTCCATCCACCCATTTCCAGGATCCATCACTGTCAGTGAGACCTATCCAGGTATTAAAGGGGCTTGTGTGTTGTACAATGAATTTCTGGGAAAAGAAAACAGGAGAGAGAGAAATTTCTAGCCACTTGTCCCTTTATTCTCCCTTCATGCAGGTGTGAAACTGTGGCCTCAACCCTGAGGCTGAAGCGTCAGCTCACACCCCGACTGCTTTTTCTTCACTGATCATGGCTGTTGTTCAGTGCACATTCACTAGGCTAGACTTTGTGCCTAGTCTTTTTTTTTTTTTTTTTTGAGTCAGAGTATCATTATGTCACCCTCCTTAGAGTGCTATGGCATCACAGCTCCCAGCAACCTCAAACTCTTGGGCTTGAGCAATTCTCTTCCCTCAGCCTCCCAAGTAGCTGGGACTACAGGCACCTGCCACAACACCCAGCTATGTTGTTGTTGTTGTTATTGTTGTTTAGCAGGCCTAGATGAGATTCGAACCCACCAGCCCCCTTGTATGTGGCCGGTGCCATAACCACTGAGCTACGGGAGTGGAGCCTGTACCTAGTCTGTACAAACATTATCTCATTTAATCCTCAGAAGTCCCTAAGTTAGGCAATGATTCATGCTTTACAGGGAGCTGGCAAAGCCCAGATGGCCAATCCACTGCCTGAGTTTGTGACTACTGCCCTCTGTTTACAGCCCTGCCGGGTGTCCCACTTCATTCCCAACTTGTGGCTTCTACCCTGGCTCCCACACTTTCCCTGTCTTCTGCCTGCAGCCTCAAAGTCCTATAATCTTGACTCTGTCCCTGCTACCCCGACAGGCCTCAGACCCACGAAGGATCTTGGTTTCTCTTGTCTCTCAGGTTGCTCTTGCTTCTATGTGTAGCTGTTGCTTCCAGAGGTTTGCCAGGCCCAGAGGCTTCTAAGCTTAGATGCTCTACCTGGAGCCCCATTATAACCTACACAGACTCCAGCTGTCAGTGCTAGAAATGGGGGCATGCCTGGGTGTGAAGAGCAGCCCAGTCAGCCAGCTGGCAAGGGCTTGGGTGAGGGTGTCTTTGAGCTTACAGATGGGTCCCCAGGACTTGTGCACAACCCCTAGCACAGGAGCCCCCCAGATGTCTTTTTTTTTTTTTAATAGATATGGCTATTCCTGGGCATGTAAGTGCCAGTCCCAGGGTTTGGAAGAGTAGCAGGGAAAGGTACGATCCCCTATCTCTGTGGAGGAAGCAGAGGGATGGATCTGGTGACCAACATGCACCTCTAGTGGTCTCTCTGACCACTTTGCATATGAAGGACCTCAGCTGCATTTAGAGGAAAATTGACTGAGTCTGCTCACACTCCCTAGAGACACAAGGAAGGCTATAGTTAGACACCTTGTCCTAGGGCTGTATCAGTTACTGTAGCACCTCTAAACTCTAGAATCCTCCCATTAGAACAGCGTCCTGTGTATGAGGAGATGGCCTTAGAAGCAGGTACAGCTGTTCCCCAAATTCAGAGGTGTCCACAGAGTGGGAATAAAGTGCCAGGAGACAAGATATTCTATCCATTGCCACCTGCTGCCCAATCTCTTCTCCCTTTCATAAGAAACTGAATAATTGGCCAGGCATGGTAGCATATGCCTATAATTCTAGCACCCTGGGAGGCATTATAAGGCAAGAAGATCACTTGAGGTTAGGAGTGTAAGACCAGTCTGAGCAAAGCAAGACCCCCATTTCTACCAAAAGAAAAAAAATTAGCCAGGCGTGGTGGTCCCCGCTACTCTGAAGACTGAGGCAAGAGAATCCCTTGAGCCTAGGAGTTTGAGATTTCTGTAAGCTAGGCTGAGGCCATGGCAGTCTAGCTCAAGCAATTGAGAGAAAGATTCTGTCTCAAAGAAAAAAAAATAGAAAGAAAAGAAAAGAAACTGAATAACTGAGCAAAGATTATAGATCAACAACATCCAGCCCTCTGTGCTGAAGACTGAGTGGAGAACTCAAATAGCAGCAGATGATTGGCGTCCAAGACAGACATTCATCCTCCTTTGCTGGGTAAACAAAAAAGAAAACATTGCACCCATTCCTGAAAGTGGCAAGGAGGAAAATCATTTTAGATTTTATTTCTCCAAAAGAAGATGAGGAAGAGGAGGAAAAGAAAGAAAGGTCTGTTCTACAAAAGGAGAGGTGAAAGGCATACTTTAAAAAGACTTGTTTCAGAATATATGGGGATTTGGAGAATAATTTCTTTCTATTCTCAAAAAATTGAAAAGGAGATATATGATTTAAAACATCAAGGAAGACATCAAAGAAGAGAAGAGAATGCAATGATAAAGAAAAGAATTTTTTGGCTCAGCACATGTAGCTCAGCAGCTAGGGCGCCAGCCACATACACAGGAGCTGACGGGTTTGAATCCAGCCCAGGCCTGCCAAGCAACAGTGACAACAACCAAAAACTAGCTGGGTGTGGTAGGCGCCTATATTCCCAGCTACTTGGGAGGGTGAGGCAAGAGAATTGCTTACGCCCAAGAGTTTGAGGTTGCTGTGAGCTGTGATTCTATAGCACACTACAGAGGGTGACATAATGAAACTCTGTCTCAAAAAAAAGAGAATTTTTTTAAAAGGTTTGAGCTATATATATATTTTTAAAAGGCCATTTTTCAGAAAGCCAAGACTGAGCTTGAGATGGGCTTGAGAAAAGGACCTAAAATGATGGGGAACAGAGAGAAAGATGAAAGTGAACAGCAACTAGCTGATGACCATGGAGGACAGGCAATGGGGATGAGTTTATATGTCATGCTCCAGAGGAAAAGACAAATGGACAAGAAGAAAATATCCAAAAATGTAACATAGGAAAGTCTTCCATTAATAAAATGTTAGAAGACCTAACTTTACACGTTAAAAGGACACAACTGAGCACAGTGGCTCATCCTAGTACTTTGGAAAGCTGAGGTTGGAGAATGGCTTGGGGCCAGTAGTTGTTTTTTTTTTTTTTTTTAAGACAGAGCCTCAAGCTATCCCCCTGGGTAGAGTGCCATGGCATCACAGCTCACAGCAACCTCCAACTCCTGGGCTCAAGTGAGTCTCCTGCCTCCGCCCCCCAAGCAGC
Organism: Galagoides demidoff; assembly: GCA_963574575.1. Taxonomy (NCBI): domain Eukaryota; kingdom Metazoa; phylum Chordata; class Mammalia; order Primates; family Galagidae; genus Galagoides; species Galagoides demidoff. The sequence goes on along the minus strand of CAUYQV010099869.1, from coordinate 11,384 downwards.
TGGGACCACAGGTGCCCGCCACAATGCCCAGCCATTTTTTGGTTGCAGCCATCGTTGTTGTTTGGCGGGCCTGGGCTGGGGATTGGAACCCACCACCTTAGGTGTATGTGGCTGGTGCCTTAGGCATGTGAGCCACAGGCGCCGAGCCAGGCCAGTAGTTTAAAATGAACCTGAGTAAGAGCAAGATCCCATCTCTACAAAAAAAAAGTAGAAAAATTAGCCAGGCATGGTGGCATGCTGCTATAGTCCCAGCTATTTGAGAGGCTGATGCAGGAGAATCACTCAAACTCAGGAGTTTGAGGTTGTAGTGAGCTATGATGACGCCACTGTACCCTAGAATGGGCAACAGAGTGAGACCCTATCTCAAAAAAATAAATAATTAATTCTGGTCTCATAAAAAAAAAAAATACCCAGATGAGGTTTAAGACACTCAGAAATAGAAAAGGCACCTTCAACTATTCAGACAAAACATTTAAGGAAGCTAGATAAGAAAATAATCAGAATGCAGAAGAAATGTACTGGTTTCCTCATCTTTCATATGGAAAGTTATATAAATAATACATTTCCGTAATCACTACAATAACTCAAAGAACATCTACTTCAAATACCACAGGAGAGAAAACAAAAAGAACATATCTCACAACGGCAAATGCAAGAGAGCAAAACCAGCATATTAAACAGAAAAAAAAAGAGAGGATTAAGATTGAACCTGTCTATTAAAAAATAATGTAGCACCAGGCATAGTGTCTCACATCTGTAATCTGAGCATTCTGGAAGGCTGAGGCAAGAAGATCCTTTGAGCTCAGGAATTCAAGCCCAGCTTGAGCAAGAGTGAGACCTCTGTCTCTACTAAAAATAAAAAAATTACCCAGGCATTGTGGAGGGTACCTGTAATCCCAGTTAATTAGGAGACTGAGGCAGGAGGATCACTTGAATCTAGGACTTTTAGGTTGCTGTGAGGTAGGCTGAGGCCATGGCTCTATCCTGGGCAACAGAGTCTCAAAAAAATTGTAAATAAAATTTACACTTATCTAATTAAAGAAAAAATACTCTTACCCAATTTTTAAAAAGCAAACAAAATACACACAACCTATAGGAGAAATATCTCCATCTGGTTTACACAGTAGCATCTCTGTGGATATTGCCAGGCTGAACCCAAGATTAATCAATCAGAACCTTTAAAGGTGAGACCTGGGGGTTAATATTTTCTTTAAACTCTTCAGTAGATGACAGTCAAGGCTGAGAATCACTAATCTAAAACAAAGAGATTCAAAAAGCTTAGAATGAAAGGACAGAGATACTGCAGACAAGTGCAAATGAAAAGAAGTCAAGGACTATGATAGGTGTCCTCACTACAGGCCACATGCAGCCCGCCTTTTGCCACCGCTGCCTGTCCTTCTCAGCAGCCAACTCATCCCAGGGCCCACAGTCTGGCCCACCAATGGTCTGAGGGACAGTGAACTGGCCCCCTGTTTAAAAAGTTTGAGAACCCGTGGACTATGGTATTTATATATCAGAGGATGAGTTCAAGGCAAACAGCACCAAGTGAGACACTGACATTTACTTCACAATGATGAAAGCACAATCCACCAAGAAGCTACAGCGGTCATGAACCTGTGTGCCACATCACAGAGCTCTGAAATTGTAGGCTGAACCGTGTGAAATTGACATTTTTATAGGTCAAAATAGATTAAAGATTGGCAAGTTCAACCTGATCAGTAAAGTAAAATCTGTTTGTAATCACTCTGCCATGCAAAGCACTTACACAGCCTGATGCATAACAAACACTTGATGAACATATTCTGGCCTACGTGTCACAGGGTTTGATTGCTTTGGCTTTATAACACTTTCGAGCTCATACAACACAAAGACCTCATAGACCCCACAGTGCCATGGAGCACATCATGTGGAAATTCTAGCTACGGAGGCAGAGTGAGCTGGATTCTGGCTCCATCATGAGTCACCAGCTGCTTGGCAAGTTACGTACCCTTTGTGCTCCTTAGTGCCCCCATCTCGCCTCCCTCACAGGGGAGACAGTAAGGTACCCATCCCATAGGACTGTGGGGGTTAAAGAACTGAATAATGAATGTGCTTAGCATGTAGCAAGTGCTCAGCAAATGTTACTATTATTACCCTCCTTTTCCAAAATTGTCCCATCTATTTTTTTTTTTTTTAAGACAGAGTTTCCCTATGTCGCCCTCGGCAGAGTGCCCTGATGGCACAGCTCACAGCAACCTCAAACTCTTGTGCTTAGGCAATTCTCTTGCCTCAGCCTCCCCAGTAGCTGGGACTACAGGTGCCCGTCACAATGCCTGGCTATATTTTTGTTGCAGTTGTTTAGTTGGCCCTGGGCCAGGTTCGAACCCACCAGCCTCGGTGTATGTGACTGGCACCATAACCACTGTGCTACAGGCACCAAGCCTGTCCTATCTATTCTAAAGGGTTGATTGTTGTTTCTGAACTTTGGTGTCCGGTGGCAGCAATGGGAAGAGGAGACATGGAGAGTCTTGGAGGGACCCAGTAACCCATTGCAAGTGAGTCACTTGTCTCCTGCCTGCTCTGTTCCAAAGGCCGGCACAACAAGAAGGGACTCTTGGCACCTCCACCCCATCCTGGCTCTTTAGGTTACCCTGTCTCGCATTCCGTTTCCTGACCTGCTCATCTCCTGACTTCTGTGTCTTTGCCAGGCTTCTGCCTACAACCTCTCACCTTTTAGGATCAAGGCTACTCCACACTTCCAGCCACCCAGAGCCTGCATTCCTAGGGCTCCCTCCTGCCTTTGGGAGGTGTGACCGCACCTGCTCCTCCCAGGAGTTGATGACCACCAGGTGGGCGTTCTCCAGCTGGCAGTACTTCTCTGCCTCCAGCCAAGACTTCCCAGAGCGGGAGAACCAGTAGCAGCTGCCTGAGTACTCCACCCAGTTGATAGGGCAGCAGGTCCTTTCTGAGCCTGAGGTAGGCAAAGAGGGTGAGGAGACGAGATCCAGCTAGAGGGGACAGGCACACTGGAACAGAGATTTCCCTGTCCCTACCGTTGCTGTGGAGGAACTCTATCTGGCAGGCCAGGACACGCAGATCGGCTGGGAAGTGCTTCAGATGAAGGACCAAGGTGGCATGGTCTAGGGGACAGATGGACCGTGATGTGAGAAGACATGCGGTCCCTACCTACCAGCACCAGGCACCAGACTCCAGCCCTTGGCTGGGGAAGCATGTACACAGACGCGCACACACACACACACAGCACTGGGAGGGTCTCTAACCTGCTTTCAGGTCTTGCTGCTGTTTCTCCAGCTTGGCTCCCAAAGATGTTATCTTGGCCCCTACACTGCCTCCTGGAAGAGAGAAGCTAAACCATTCCCTCTGTTCTCCCCCTGAATGTTCCTCCCATCCTTAGGCTCCTGCAACACAGTCAGGGACCCATCACCTGTCCCAGGTTAGGACATCCACCATCTGGCTTCCCCTGCTCTACCAACCTGCTGCCATGGCTCAAGTCCTTCTCCTGCTTTATCCATCTATTTTCTCACAATAAGCCTCTCAGTCCAAACCTTACCCCACTGATCAGCTCCCGCCACACTAGAACTGCTCACAGTCCCAAGATGAGCAATGGCCTTCCTCACCTCCTGGCCCTCACTGATAAGCTCCCTCCTCTTCTCCTGCCTTGCCCCAGGGCCCCTCAGTTGTGGACCAGTGACCCTGCCCAGCAGCCAGGGCCAGGCTATCTGCCCCATTCTGTACCCTGCAGCCCTGAACACACTTTCACTGCAGACTTGGCCCTGATCCCAGCACACCTGTGCAGATGAACAAGCATCCCAACCTGGCCCCTTACCGTGAGCACCCAGAGCCCGGACATTCATCAGGGTGTGGGAGGAGAAGTTGCTGAAAGTTTCCTTTAGGGCCCGCAGCTCCACTTGCAGCTGTGTGCCTTGTCAGGAGACAGTGGGAACAGCATAGGGAAGAGGGAGTCCCCGCCACTATCTGAGCAGTTATCTCCCTCCTCACTCCATTGTTGTCGTTTTGCAAGTCCACCACCTGCCCCCAGAATATACCCCACTCTGCTGCCTCCCCTTCTCTCTTGCCCCCATCACTCCCTCCCCCGCTGGCCACTGTGATCCTCACTTTGGGACCCAATCACACAGATGGCCACCAGCAGCAGGACGTTGAAGCCCAGGGCGAGTAGACTGAGGCGGAGCATGGAGCAGAGACTCTGTGCCAGGGTCTGAGGCAAAGGGGGCCCTGCAGGAGACAGGAGTCAGGTGCCATGCCCAGTGCTCAGGGCACCAGGAAGGGATCACAGTAGGCCATGCACAGAAGTTGGGAAAGGACTGACCCCCACAAGGGTGGAACTGGGTGAGGAGACCATGGAAGGTGCCTGGGTTTTGACCTCAGCATTTGGAACTTCACACACACCCACACACACACACACATATACACTCTTACACACTGGCACCCACATACGCAATATGCAAACACACACAGCCACCTACCCAGGTGCACAAAACACACATGTGACACGTGAAATCCACATCAGCTATGGGCAAAGCTCCAATCTTGGGCTGGGGTACCAGGAGATACAGAGGAGGCCAGGGGACAGGAGGGCCCCTGACAGGCACACATCCTGGGAAAGAACTATATCTGTATCTCATAGGTTCAAACATTAAGTAGAACCATTGGAAATATTTAAAAACCCCAAGCTGAACTTCTAGAGATGAAAACGTCAATGTCTGAAATGAAAAATACACTGAGTGGGATTAATGGAAGATCAGACATGCATAGGAAAATTTTATTTAACTTAAAGGCATAGCAATAATTATATAAAATGAAACACCAAGAGAAAAAAAAGAATCAAAACCAAAATGGAAATATGATCAGTGAGCTAGGGACCATTAACATGTATGTAATTGGATTCTTCAAAGGAAAGGAGAGTGAAGTAGAAAAAAATACTGGATGAAAAAATGGCCAAAATATTTTTAAATTTGCTGAAAACTATAAACACATACAGAGCTAACAAGAGTGGCAGATGGGCCCTGGCAAGCAGCTGGTCAACGTCAGCTCACACAATGACTCCATGTCCCAGGTAGCAGAGTCTGCTGGAGAGGAATGTGCTGACTTGGTTGCAGCCCCTCAAATTTGCCTTACAGTAAGGTCCATCAGTCCATTTGGGCAAGCTCCCATTAATTTCAAAAATACCAGACTCTCTGCAAGCCTCTTGCTTAAACTCTAAATTCTCTCACTCTTGGAAGATTCAATAATATACAAAATCCTTTTTGTGTGTTCATTAGGTACCAGGCACCGTGTGGGCACTGGAATTGCAGGGGACAGTGAGGTGGACATGGCCTCTGCCCCAAGGAGCCTACTGCCTGGTGAGAAGGCTTGTCCCTCTTGCCCCCCCTGCCCTGCTCTGGCCAGCACCAGCTCTCCCTGAGTCAGCCAACCTCAGGAATTCAGGGTCCCTTCTCCCAGCCCAGCTAACTGCTCCCTCTCCCTGAGCTCTAAGTCCCAGCCCCTCTGGCCTCCATGGAACCCAGCTCCACTATCAGCACCCACACACCTGGTGCCCTCCTCCATCCCTGGTGCTTGCCCTTCTGCCTAGAACTGTTCGGATCTCTCTCCCTTTAAAATCTTTTCCTAGGTAAGATTGGTAGAGAAAGACCCAGGCAGAGGGCCTAGGAAGGAGAGGAGCAGGAATCTCACAAGATCTCTCTGTGCCTATTTCTCCACCCACCCCAAGTCACCTCCACCTCCCCCCACACACATTCACACACACAGTCCTGGCTGAATCTGCACTCCTTGTACACACAGACGTGCATGCATGCATACACACAGGGCACACGTGTTCTCAGGCTGGGAGGAGGAGGGGAGGAAGTTGTCTCCAGTCTCTAGGTGTCTCTACATCTCTGGGCACACACCTTTTCCTGGGGCCCTGAAGGTGGTGGGGTCAGGAGCAGGCAGAGGTGTCCAGCACCTGACACCTAGAGGGTCCCAGATCCCAATTGCAGATTGAACATGACAGAGACCTTAGGGAGATAGAGAGTGATGGGGAGCTGAGACAGAAGGGGACTGAACTTCCAGAATCTGGACACTTGCCTTTACAAGATGGATCTTCTCTCCTGAGATTTTGTGCACAAGTGCCTGGTGCCTCGCCTCCGCCAAGGTGGTGGTCATGTTCCTCCAAGTCCAGCTGCTGGATTTCTTGAAAGTCTTTTGCCATGGCGAGCCAGCACTAGAACCAGACCTGGGCTGTGCTGAGGTTGCTCTGAGGGCTGAGCTGAGCGCTGGGCTTGTGCTAAGATGCAAATTCACATGAAGGCTGACAGTGGGATCTGAGTGGGTCAAGATGGTGGCTTTCGTTGGGACTGAGGTTGGAAGTGAGTTGGGGCTGAGGTTTGAAATACTGCTGAGTCCTGTCTCTTCTCAAGAGATTGCTTGGGCCTCAACGCTGCCAGAAGCATTCTCTCCATGCTCTTGTGGGCCAGACTACCCCATATCTGCCCATTGAGCCAGGGTGTCTTAACCCCAAATATGCCCAGCCCCAGCTGCCCCCTAATCTTGGTTACCTGCAAAAAGTATGGAGCTGGCTCCCGGCTCCCACAAGGCCACCCTGGTCCAGGGCAAGGAGGGGTTAAAGTGGGAAGAACTGGAGCAGGCAACTGCTAGCTGAAGAGAGGAGGAGGGGAGGAGGGGGCTGGTCCCACAAGTGCCCTGAGTCTCATGTGTCTCACTGTCCACCTGATTCTTACCTGGCATCTCCTATGGGACTTTGGACAGTAAATAGAAGTGGAAACAGAGTTGGAAGCAGGCAGCATGGTGGGGGCAGGGGACATGACCATCTCCACTTTCATCTCCAAGGAGGGGGCTCTCCTGGGCTGACCCCCAACACATAAACCAATCACTTCACTCCTCATCCCGCCATTTGGGAGACGAGCCAGGCCAGGGGGTGGGGGAGCTGCTTGCTGTTTCTCTTCCGTCCCTCCCCACTTTCACTTCCTGCCTCTAAATTTCCCAGAATTGTTGGTGTCTCCAAATATCCCTGACCAGGATCAGAGGGCCTGGCTCTCTGCTCTTGCCCAATCTAGCATACCGGCCATAGGCCCAGCTTCCTGTGGGCCGGGCCACCAAACTCTCAGCTCTGGCCTCTTCTGGGGAGTAAAGTCCCTCAAATGCAGAAGCCACAGGAGCGGAGGAGAAAACTGTGGCAGAAAAGCAGCCCTCCTTGCAGTAGGAGGGACCCAACCCTAGTCAGTCCTTTCCCGCCCAGGCCCTACACCAGCCCTGGAAACCAAAACATTGTCCTCACGCCAGCCACTGCCCTAAATCCTCCACAGACATTTCTTCATTGAACCCTCACAACACAACACCCATAAGGTGGGTATGTTTGTTATTCCCATTTCTCAAGGGCAGGAATGGAGCCTCACAGAGATTGAGTGACCAGTGCCAGGCGGAGGGGCAGGCAGGTAGAGAGGCTGAGAAGGCTTAATGGGGTAAAGAGGGGGAAGAACAGCAGGGCGAAGGGTCTTCACAGGCCTGTGAGGAAGGCTGTGTTCCATGAACTGAGGTGCGCGATTAACCATCTACACCTGCAGCAGTAACAGCTTGGGAAAGAAACACAGTATTTGTCCTTGATTTTCTGATCCTCACCAAATGTGGGCTGCTATCTACAGGCAGAATTTCTCTTATTCAGCTGCCCATATTTCCCCTTGTGTTGAAAAGGGATCCTGTCCTTCTCTTATAGTAACTTTTGGACCCACACAGGAAGTAGCCACGTACCCCAACATCCTGACATTCTGACAGGCAACTTGGCTGTAATCCACAGTGTACATGTCACCATGTCATCCAAACATACACGCAAGCATCTGCACACACATGGATATTTGTAGGTGTTACTTTCTTTTGAATCCCCAGTGCCTGGCACATAGTAGGCACTCAACATTTATTAAATAAGTGAGCGAATAAAAGAATAAATTTGGAAGTGTGTTATCAGCACAAAGCTTTCATAAAACAATGCTTTCCTACTATTTGCTTTCTTTGTAATACATGAAGAACTAAACTGTGACCAACCCATTAGTGAGTCTCAACTCAAAGTATGAAAAAAACTGCTGCAAAGCCCTGATCTTGACAGTGTACAGTTTTAGTCCTGAGTTATAGGCAAGAGCTTAATAAATGGATTGCCTACTGCACATCAAGGTTCACCAACTGCCAACCAGGGATGGGGGCATTCTCACTGACCACCCATCTTGACTAAACCAAGTCCATATTTTGGGGTGTGTCACTTACAACCTCCCAGGCCTGGCACTGATGGAAAGGGACATCTCTGTGCCCTTCTCTTCCTCCCTATTTGCAAGTCATCATTTTAACTTACCAAAAGTTAACAGTGATGAAGTCTTGCTCTGTCACCCAGGCTGGAGAGCAGCAGCATCACTATAGCTCTCTGCAGCCTCCAACTCCCAGGCTCAAGCAATCTGCCCCCCTCCCCCCTCCCTGAGTAGCTGGGACTACAGGCACATAGCACTACCCCTGGCTAATTATTTTTTGTTTATTTTTTGTAGAGATGAGATCTTCATTTTTTTAAATTTTTAAATCTGTACAAACATTTATTCTGTCCCTGCCCAGGAATAGGGGAGAAAGGGGTATGGGATCCCCACAGAAAAAGATGGGACTCCTTGGGAAGACAGTTTCCAAGGCTGCAGGCCCTGGGGTGTGTGGACGTTTCAAGTTTACCAAGTGTAAATCCCTAGGGCCTGGCTGGGTTCTGAGGGATCATGGAAGTCCAGGTAGGCAGGGGTTGCAGGTTCTGGAAGCCAGCCACCCCAAAGGCAGACCCAGCCCTCTGGAGCCCAGAAGTTCAGGCCCCAAACTTGTGTCTGGTTCATGTCTACCCCCAAACCCCAGGAGGGAAGGCTGCAGTGTGCACACTGTCTGGGATGGTATATGAGACTGACCCCCCAGGTGAAGACAGTCACTGTGCAAGTTATCAGGTTTAAATTAAAAATGATAAAATAACAATGCAAAATAAAACAAGGCATTTCTGTCTCAAACAAATCTGTGACTATATCTTGCCTGCCTGCTCCCCCACACCAAGTAAGGAGGATAGGACTTGGACCTGGCTGGGGCGCTGGGATGAGCAGGTAAGGCCAGTTGAGTCAGCACTGGTCTCCAGAGAGGACAGACATCTGGGAGGGGCAGAGAGACCAATGAGAGGGGCTGTGGCAGGGCTCAGGGCTCCAGGTTGGTCTGAGCATATTGTTCTTTCATTGTTCCCTCTTCACTCTGTTTCTCTCAGTCTTCTGGGTCTTGACAAGGCAGACAGGATGAGTTCTAAAGATTTACTGTGCTGTTTTGGAAGCGGCCTGGGCTAAAGATGGGCTGGGATGGCAGGAGAGGTAGTTGGGGAAGGGGGGGGAGGACAGGCAGGATTCATCGCTTGGTATTGGTGTCTTCTCAGACCTTGCAGATCACCAGGTGCATGCAGGCACCAGCGTCCTGGCTGGAGCTATGCCCATCCATGTTGTCCTGGATGGTCTGTCTAAAACCACAGGTAGATGTTCTAGATGTTCTTGCTGGGACTGCAGGCATAGGTCACCTTCTCCTATAGTGCCTCCTCTGTGGCCTCTTGGTGGGAGACACAAAACTCAGGATACTCTTCAATGAAGAGGTTGGGATACTGCTGCTGGATAGTAGTGGGGACTTTGCTCCCAAACTCTTTTGGGATAATGGGTTTCTTTAAACTCTGTAAGGACTGGCTGTGAGTGACCCACTTGGGGGTAACTGCTGTGGTGGTCTCGTATACCAACCAGATAGTGTGCACATCTTCAGGGGATAGTTACCAGGCTCCAGGCCATGGGAAGGCTTGCTGCTGCAAGGCGCAAGGTTCCTCTTAGCCCCTGTGGGGGCTGTGGCCAAGTGGGGATTAGGCATGTGTACTGTCACCTTCTTTTCACCAGGCACAGAGATGTGGACTGAGGAGGCTTCTCTCCCAGCCTGGGGGTGGCCTGTAGCCAGCCGGCCAACTCCCTTGGTACCTGCTGGGCCCACAGGGAGTATATACCTCCTAGGCAGTCGGAGGCTGGGCCAGGGTACCACTGCTCCTCCTCAGGAGCTCTACCTGGATAATGATAAACTCCATGGCCTGGCTGCATGTCTGGGGCACCCAGAGCGGGCAGCACTGAGCTGGCTACCAGAGGGCTGGGGGAGCCGCCTCACTGGCCACCTCCTGAGCTCCAGGATACCCTGGTGGAAAACAGCTTGGTACCACCACCCTCAAAGTCATGCTGCCTTGACCCCTGGAGTGCTTGTCCAGCCCTGCTCCACTAACTCCTGGCCTCTCTGAGTGATCAGGCTGTGCACTCAGCCTTGATATAGGCACAGGGTGAGTGGGACTGTGGGCCCCTGACTAAGTTAGGTGGGTACTTCAATCTAATCTCATAGATATAATCTGCCAGATCCAGCCTAGGAATCCCGAGGCTCTCCCTCTGGGCAGGGTCTGGTGATGGCATCTGCCAAGACTCTTGGTTACTCAGCTCAGAACTAGGTTCTCTGCTTTTCCTGTGCTAACTTACTGTCCCTACATAGTGCCCTGATAACCACTGCTGTCTATGGACTGGTGGTGGGGAGGGGACCAAGGCTGAGAGAGGTCAAGTGCCTTGTCCAGGGCCACACAGCATACCCCAGAGTAGGACTGAGGCCCTACAGCCTACTGCATTCTGGAGCACAGGTTGGCTCCAGCATGCCTCTCCCTCTGCTCCCTCCCCAGCACACTGGACAATTTGAGAATGGGAAGTGGGCAGGACCCACTTCTCTCCAAGAACATGGCAGTGTTGAGTATAAGGAGTCTTCAAGAAGTTCATGGAAAACTTGTATCATGAAAAAACTATGCATGGATTTCAAAATTATTTTGCACTAAAATAAACTTGTGCTCACTTGTTATAACACGTTGGAACTGGATCTAGTTTGAGCCACTAAGAAGGATAATTTGAATAGAACCCCCATCAGAGCAAGGGACTCTTCAATTTTGCTAAAATTGAAACAAGAACAAACACTGAATTTATGGTGAAGCTTGAGTGGAAGAATGGTGAAATCATTGATGTTTTACAAAAAATGTATGAGGATGATCCCCTCCCAAAATCAGCAGTTTACAAATGAATAACTTTTTTTAAGAAAAGACAAGGCCGGCTGCTCCGTGCCTGTGGCTCAATCGGCTAAGGCGTCAGCCATGTACACCTAAGGTGGCGGGTTCGAATCCCCAGCCTGGGCCCACCAAACAACAATGATGGCTGCAACCAAAAAATGGCTGGGCGTTGTGGCGGGCACCTGTGGTCCCAGCTACTTGGGAGGCTGAGGCAGGAGACTCACTTGAGCCCAGGAGTTGGAGGTTGCTATGAGCTGTGATG
>CAUYQV010099861.1:0-34989 GCA_963574575.1 Galagoides demidoff | reverse complement strand
TTTGTTTGTTTTTGAGACGGATCTTCAAGCTATCCCCCTGGATAGAGTGCCATGGCATCACAGCTCACAGCAACCTCCAACTCCTGGGCTCAAGCGAGTCTCCTGCCTCAGCCTCCCGAGTAGCTGGGACCACAGGTGCCCGCCACAACGCCCGGCCATTTTTTGGTTGCAGCCATCATTGTTGTTTGGCGGACCCGGGCTGGGGATTCGAACCTACCACCTTAGGTGTACGTGGCTGGTGCCTTAGCTGCTCAAGCCACAGGCACCGAGCCGAAGCCCAAGAGTTTGAGGATGCTGTGAGCTCTGACGCCACAGCACTCTACCAAGGGCGACATAGTGAGACTCTGTCTCAAAAAAAAGAGAATGTTGTTGAAAAATTTAAAAAATGGAATCAGTTGCTTCCAGCTTTTAACACTGCAGCAAGTTCAGTGGTTAGGCAAGGGTTTGTTAAAAAAGAAACGATTATACTATGCAGCCCTAAAGAAGGATGGAGACTTTACCTCCTTCATGTTTATATGGATGGAATTGGAAAATTCTTCTTAGCAAAGTATCTCAAGAATGGAAGAAAAAGTATCCAGTGTACACAGCTCTACTTTGAAACTAATTCATAGCTTTTATAGGGATGTCATAACCTAATTATAGCCTTAGAATATGGGAAGGGGGTGGGAGAGGGGAGTGAGGGGGATGGATAGGGGTAGGGAGGGAGATTGGTGGGGTCACCTCTATGGTTTATCTTACAGGAGTACAAGTGAATCTTTCTAATAGCAGAGTCTGAATGTTTTAACTCAGTAGCTAGGAAAATGACATGAAGGTTGACCAGTTTGATGAGAGTATTTCAAAATGTGTATGAAAACAGCACACTGTACCCCATGATTGCATTAATGTACACAGTTATGCTATAAGAAATAATAAATAAATAAAAAAGCAAATAAACCGAAAACTGAACCTTAAAATAGAAAAGAAAAGATTAGTGGGGTCTCTAGCTGATGGGGGTTCTGTGTGTTTAGAAACCAGAGAAAGGAACTGACAAGCTTTTGGGCCACATTATAGCTTCTGAGAACAGCCCAAGAACCCGTGAAGAGCTGCTGTCACCCTGCTGTCATCGGCTGGGGGTCGCCGCTGGTGATGGTTTGTCTTCCCCCAGGACAGGGTGCAGGCTGAGTGGTGCTGGCCCATGAAGCTGGAGCGGCGGGCAGAGGCGCCAGGGCAGAATGTCCTCGTGGAAATGGAGTGATTTACATTTGGCATCTGTTTGGACCCGAGAGTGGGAATTGCCTTTGTAATTTCTTCTGTCATGCCGCCCTCAGAAAATTAAGCTGTTTACGCGACAGACTATGGAAGGTTAATGGCTCTTCTGGGAAAGGTCAAGTGGTCATTTCGAAGGGAGGCTGTGCCGAATAATCGGAAACGGCAGAAGAATAAAGCATAAAATAGGGTCTGACTCTCCTCCCGGGCCTTTCCCTTTGATTCCAGCATCCACAGTTTCCTCTTTGTGGCTGGACTGGTCAGATGCTAACCAGGGCTCCAGTGGTTATGTTATGCCAGTAACAAAAGAGAGAAATACGTCAAACTTCTAGAAATAACCTAGGCCTTTATGTTAAAAAAAATTAAGTGCTTGCATTTACAATCTGAAGAGAAACCAGGGCTTGTAGTTGTGCTTATTTATCTCAAACAATGTTTCCAGCTGACAGTTGGCATCAGGATGCCTTTTTGTTTTCCTGAATAAGAAACAAAGAAAAATTCTGGATGCTATAGAAACAAGCTCAGGTTCAGTGAAAGAAAGACTAAAGTTTCTAAGTTTGATTTCTGGAAGTCAGTGTTGTCTTTGGACTCTGAAGGTTAGCACAGCAAAGACAAGGTTTTAATTGTGTATTTTAAGTTGTGCATTCAGTTTTTTCCCTTCCATTCAGGACTAAATGTAAATGTGAGACAGTCCAGGTTTCTTTTATTTTAGAAGAGACTCCGGGGAACAGAAGGCCAGCAGAAGAGGGGCCCGTGGCCTCCTCGGGAGGATTTTCCAATGAGAGGCACTTGCTCTTAGTCTACTCAGGGCAGCTGAGGGACAGGAGTCTGGGCACAGAAGCCCCCAGAATCCTCAGCTCCAAACAGATCCATACCTGTTGGAAGAGAGTGGTTTTGTTTTATTAAGTTTTTCTTTTGTTTCTGGGTAAGCATTTCCTAGGCTAGGAACATTCTCCCTTCACCCGTCCTCCATCCTGGGCTATGCAGCATGTCCTGGCCCTCTGGTGCCCTCCCTCTGTCCCTTCCACAGCAGGCCCCAGGAGATGGGTCATGGTCTCTGAAGGCCTATGGGAGGCCTTGCCTAGAGGGGTGTGGCCCAGTGTGGTCCTCAGCAGGAAGCTCCAGGTGGTTGTGAGAGACTCCCTGGGCCGGGACGCTCCCCTTCCCCTTCCTTGTAACTGGGTCACCTCCTTACCCTTCACGTCGCAGCTTTGTGTTTCCTCCTGTGGGACACCTGTCCTGTCTCGCTGTCCCCAGCATGTCCCCGCCCTACTCAAGCAGCGTGCTGCAGAGCACAGGTGTCTGTCATTGTCACCTGTGTATACTTGTAGTCACCCCAGTAGACTCTGCGTCCCTGGGGAGCAGCCTGGGTCTAGGAGTATCCCTAAATCCCGCAGAGGGCCCATGGAGTAGCTGTGTCTGTCAGTGTCCATGGGGACCACGTTCACACCAACCTTTGCAGGGCTCAGGACCTGGGGTCTCCCTCTCCCTCTCGGCCCAACTTCGTTGCATTTTGCCCATATTTCCATACAACTCTAGACCTGGCTGAGGAAATCACTGTACCAAAGGAGTTTTTTGTTGAAATGGGGAAAAGAAGGACACATGTTTTTGAGAGTATATAAATGCAAAATACAGGTCTAGATTCTGGATTTAAGACATGAAATTGGGGATATCTAAGCCTGTGCTTTGGAGTTTGTGAGCATGGGCAGTGTCCCAGATGGCCTGTGTCCTGTGGCCTGGCCCTACAGCACAGAGCTCAGAGGCGTGGGGACAGGCCTGGGGTTCATTCAGAGGCCGCCCAGTCCTGTCACCACAGGCGATGTCCAGTCCTTCAACAAATACATTCCAGACTCCAAAGGCCCCTGAAGGGGAGAGTGGCGGGAAACCAGCACTTGGCAAGGCCAAGGTTTGGCCAAAGCCCCGCAGCCCGGCCTGTGTCCAGCCTGGAGGCTGCTGAGGGGCGATAGGAAGTGCACTGGGGTGAGTGGCCGATCCCTCCCGAGCAGCTGGGTGGGCATGCAGCTCCTGTAGCTTCAAGGCATGAGGAGAAATGGAAAGGACAGGCAGGGTCCTCAGGGTGGCAGAGCTACAGGAAGGGCATGGCCCTGGGGCGGCTCCAGGGGCTCAGTTCTGACACTTCAGATGGGGACAGAGAGTCTGAGCCCCACCAAAGGTGGAAAGATCTGTGTTTATTTTTCCTTCCACCACCTCTTATTTTATTGTCTATATCTCAGCCTGGATGAAGAGTTATTAATCTTTTTAAAGCAGTTTCTGCATGCAAGGCATCATTTTAAGAGCTTTGGATGTGTTACTTTGTTCAAGCTTCTCAACAACTCACCAGGCAGGTCTGATTTATTGTTCGTTTTGCCCATTGTACAGATCAGGAAACCGAGGCCCACAAGGCTTAAGCCGCCCAGAGTTGTTAGAAGGCAGAGAGAGGATGTGAATGCTGCAGCCGGCATGCCCTCTGTTCTTCCCCCAGGTTCTCTCCAGTGTCCCCAGGTCTGAAGGGCATGGCACCAGGAAAAGGGAAACTGACGTGATGGATGGCAGTGCTTTTCAGTGATTCTGAGAGCCAACTCCCCGTTTTTGTTCTTGGGCCTTAGTGAATCCTGTTTTCAGGGTAGTACAGGTTCAACTCTCCTTTTCTTTTTTCTTTCTTTCTTTTTTTTTTTTTTTTAGAGCCAGAGTCTCACTTTATTGCCCTTGGTAGCGGGCTGTGGCGTCACAGCTCACAGCAACCTCCAGCTCCTGGGCTTAGGCGATTCTCTTGCGTCAGCTTCTCAAGTGGCTGCGACTACAGGCACCCGCCACAGCGCTGGGCTATTTTGTTGTTGCAATTTGTCCGGGACGGGTTCAAACCCACCACCCTCGGTATATGAGACCAGCGCCCTACCCACTGAGCCACAGGCGCCTCACTAAACTCCCTTTTCCCCTCTGTGGTCAGATGGTTTTGCTCAGAGAGAATTGGGCTTGGTCCCCATGTGTCTGACTGCAGGCGCCTTGAGGCTCTGTGTGACAGGCATAGGGAAGTCCAGGCATTGGACACTCACAAGAGCAAGAGACTGTCTTGAGAAAGGAATGCTTCTGTGAGCTGAGCCTGTGCTGACCTCCAGGAGATGGGGGAGAAATAGCTGTCTTCTCACAAAAGCATCTGGCGCCCAAGAAGCCTGGCACCACACTTGACCCCCGGCTAATAGGGATGGGGCAGAGTGCTGTGGAACTAATGAAGCCCTCTTCTTCAGGCAGCAATCAGGGGTTAATTATTAGCAATTAGGGGTCTGCCACATGTTCTGTGGACCTGCTGTTCCTTCCCAGAACACAGGTCACTTGTCTTTCTCTGTGTTAGCAACTGGAACCATCTGCCCCTAGGATGCCCTGTTAATCATTGCAGTGGAGTCCCCCTGAGGCTGGCAGCGGGGGCCTGTTCAGACTGACCACTCCATGGCGTCCCTGAAGCTGCTGGCCACTGTGTGCTCATGCCACTGAGCTGGCCCCATTGGTCATTCTCAGCAAGGCCTCTGGACTGCCCCTCAGCCCTGACTCACTCTCTGGAGACAGCAGGACTAGGCCCCTGGGCTCAGCCTCCCGTTCTCCCTTCTGCTTTTTTCTAGACGCTATTACAAGGAGACCTCCGGCCTGATGCTGGATGTTGGTCCCTACATGAAGGCGCTCGAGGTACCTGCCCCCATCCTGTCCCAAGTCCTCTTGGATCTCAGGGCATTGTGATGTTTCCAGCCTTTCTGGAGAAGGGGGTGTGCTTATCACATGAGGGCCCTTTGTCCTTCCAAGGGGGCCTACTCTCTGGGGCGCCCCGCAGTGCCCTCGTCCCTCTGCCCTCCCTACCTCCCTCTCCTCTGGTGGCACAGCCCTCACTGCCCACTGCTGGCACTGCCAGCTCGCCCAGGCTGCTCTGCCGCCCTCCTCTGGGACTTATGGCTTCTGTTTCTGTGCAGATCACCTGGCCTTCTCCTTGAGGTGTCTGTAGCACCTCAAGCTCAATATGTCCTACCTGGACTCTTTTCCAATGCCACATTCAGTGCCCAGGGCCATCTGTGGCCAGGCCCCCAGATGGGGCTCTCCACAGTCCATCCACCCTGACTCACGTCCCAGCAGCTGCCCAGGTCTTCTGCAGCAGGTCAGCCTCAAGTCACATTCCATCCTCACAACTGGGGTGGCTCCTGCCTGCCTGCACTCCGGGTGGGGTGGGGCCTGAGTGGTCAGGGAAGAAGAGGGAGAAGGGGCAAGAGAATGGAAATACAGCTGAGTGGATAGACGAGGAGCACTGGTCTGGCCCTCCAGAGGCCTGTGGCTCTGCCAACTCTTGACCTTATGAATGGCAGGGGGCCTGGGAGTGGGTACCCCAAGCATCCCGGGCAGCCTGTTGTGGAGTCTTGAGGTCCTTGCCTATGAGATGTGTTTCTTAGGCCATAGCACCCAGCCTCTCCAAGGCTGTGCCGTTGGGTCACATTTGGGAAAGCCTTCCCTCAGTTGGGCACACACCTGCTCCTGGATCCCAGACCCGCACCATGTCCCTCTCTCTGTTCCCAGTATGCCTGTGGTGTGGAAGCCGAAGTGGTGGGGAAACCTTCTCCGGAGTTCTTCAGTGCTGCCCTGCGAGCCATCGGGGTGGAAGCCCACCAGGTAGGTCAGCACCTTGCGAGGTCTTTGTGCACATGGGGGCAGAGTAGGGGGTTCCAGGGCTCAGGCAGCCGAGCATGGACCCCCATGGGAGCAGCGGAGGTCCGCTGAGTGCTCTCAACCTGTTAAACTGGTTTCAGTATAAGAGTGAGAAACAAATGCCTGTGGCTTTTTCTAAGTGACATTTTGCTTCCTAAGTATGATGTCTCATTTGGGGTGATAAAAACATTCTGGAACTAGATAGTGGTGATGGTTGTACAACATTGTGAATATACTTAACACCAGAGAATTTAACACGTTAAAATGGTTCCAGTGATAAATTTTATATAATGTGTATTTTAGCAAATACCTTTTAAAAAATACGTTAAAATGTTCCCATGGATGGAGCTGGAAAATGTTCTTCTTAGCAAAGTATCACAAGAATGGAAGAAAAAGAATCCAATTTACACACCCCTATTATGAAATTAATGGATACCTTTTATATGAAAGCTATAACCTAATAATAGCCTGAGAATACAGGGGGAGGGAGGGAGAGGGGAGGGGGGATGGGTGGAGGGAGGGGGATTCGAGGAATCACTTCTGTGGTTTATCTTACAAGGGTACAAGTGAATCTTTCTATGAGTAGAATGTGAACGGTTTAACACAATAACTAAGAAAATGACATGAAGGCTATGTTAACCAGTTTGATGGAAGTGTTTTGGGTTGTGTGTGAAAATCCCACACTATACCCCAGAAGTGCATTAATGTACATAGTTACCATTCAATAAAAAAATAAAATAAAATAAAAAAGAATCACAATTAAAAAAAAAAGAAATGGGAATAGTGGTTCTCTCTGGCAGATGGATAATGCCTGAGAAGTACCATATATAAAAGCCTTCCAAGGTATGGTATATATTTCATATCTTGATCTGAGTAATGGTTACACACATGTACATTTATGCAAAAATTCATCAAGCTGTACACAAGATTTGGGCACATTTTGTATGTTATACTCTAATAATACATTTTAAAGGCAAAGTCCAATGTGTCTTAGTTCTTTCTGAGTATGGTAAGCAGAATAATGGCCCCCAAAGATGTCCTAATCCTTCGAACCTACAAATATGTTAAATAAAAAGAGGAAATTGATATCACAAATAAACATAAGATTGATAATAAGCAGATAAGGAGGTTATCCTAGAATATCCAGGCAGGCTCAATGTCCTTAAAAGTAGAAACAAGAAGCAGAAGAGTAGAATCAGAAGGAGATGTGACTATAGACACAGAAATTTAACAGTACTAGCTTTTAGGGTGGAAGAAGGGGACCACAAGCTAAGACAGACAAGTGGTCTCTAGAAGCTGGGAAAAGCAAGGAAATGAATGCTCCCATAGAATCAACCCTGCCCATACCTTAATTTTCCCAATGAGACCCATTTCAAAGTTTTGAACTACAGAACTATAACAGATTCGTGTCATTTTAAGCCACTAACTTTGTAGTAATTTGTTACAGCAGCAATAGAAAAAATGAAAAAAAAAACTGAGTTACTACACCAAAGAAACTGACATTGATTCATCTTGTTACATCCCTTAGTGACCAGCAATCTCAGTTCACACCCAGTTACTTCCACAGGTATTACAGCAGCTCCAGAAAAACTAAAGGCAGACAGTTCTTTGGTGCACAGTCTCAGAAAATCAAGGCCACAGTCTAAGACTAGACTAGCTCCATGTGTGTATAACCTGTGCAGTCACACAGCGCCTGGACTTATTCGGGCCTCATCCTTAACTGAATGCTGTACAATGACTGTCCCGACATTCTTAATTTTTAAGCAACAGCCCTTGCATTTTCCTTTAGCACTGGGTGCCACAAATTACAGTCAGTCCCACCACCATCCCCTCCCTTACTCTTTACTCAGCACTAGGCCAAGACTACCAGGGAGCCCACTCTTTAAATTTTTGGTAACATTATTTTATGTATCCTGTTGACCCTTCTTACTTCTACTTTTTTTTTTTAATTTTAGAATAATATGGGACTATATCGTTTTGGTTTCATGATTTGCTTTTGTGCAGTTTGAGTCAAAGTTGTAAGTGTGCCTAATACGCATTAGGTGTGAACTTACGTGTCTCCTCCCCTCCCTTCCTACCTGCTTAGTTTTCATGGAGTTTTACTACCATTCCAATTTTATAGTGAGCACATGTGGTGTTTGTTTTTCCATTCTTACAATACTACACTGAAGAATAATGGTCTCCAGTTTCATTCAAGTTGTTATAAAAGGTATTAGCTCACCATTTTTTATGACTGAGTAGTATTCTATAGTATACATAATCAACATTTTATTAATCTACTCATGCATTGGTTGGCATTGGAGTTGATTCCACATCCTTGTAAATTGTGAACTGTGCTGCAACAAACATTCTGATGCATGTGTCTTTTTGATGAAATGACTTTTTTCCCTTTGGGTAAATACCCAATAGTGGTAATGCTTGATCAAATGTTAGGTCTACTTTTAGTTGTTTCAGGTATCTCCATACTATTTTTCATAGAGGTGGTACTAGTTTGCAGTCCTACCAGGAGTTTGGGGATTTTTCTCTTTTTTCTTTTTCTTTCTTTTTTTTTTTTTTTTTGTAACGGAATCTCACTATGTCACCCTCAGTAGAGTGCTGTGACATCACAACTCACAGCAACTTCAAACTCTTGGGCTTAAGCAAGTTTCTTATCTCAGCCTCCCCAGTAGCTAGGACTACAGGTGCCCACTACAACACCCAGCTATCTTTTTTCTTATTATTGTAGTTGTCGTTATTGTTTGGCAGGCCAGGGCCAGGTTCGAACCCAGCAGCCCTGGTGTATGTGGCCAGCACCCTAGCCACTGAGCTACAAGCACTAAGCCTAGTTTTGGGATTTTTGATAAACACTATTCTCACTGGAGTTAGGGGCTATCTCAATGTGGTTTTGAATTGCATTTCTGTGACAATTAGAGATGTTGAGCATATTTACTGGCCATTAGTCTATCTTCTCTTGAAAAGCTCTCATTCATGTCTTTGGCCTACTTTTTATGGGGCTGTTTGATTTTTTTCTTATTGAGTTCTTCATAGATTCTGATCACCAATCCTTTATCAAATATATAACATGCAAATATTTTCTTCCATTCTTTAGGTTGTCTGTTCATTCTATTGATTATTTTCTTGACTATAAAGAAGCTTTTTAAATGTAATCTCATTGTCACCACTTCTGTTCAACATAGTGCTGGAAGTCCTAGCCATAGCAATCAGATAAGAGAAGAAAATCAAAGGTATCTAAATAGGGACAGAAGAATATAAAATCAATGTACACAAAATCAGTGTATCAGGGGCAGTCATATACACTAACAGTCAAGCAAAGAATCATATCAAAGACTCAATACCTTTCACAGTGGCAAAAAAAAAAATACCTAGTGATATATTTAAATAAGTAGGAGAAAGACCTCTACAGAGAGAACCATGTAACCCTGAAGAAGGAATTTGCAGAGGATGTAAACAGATGGAAAAACTTATCATACTCATGGATTGGTAGAACTAATGTTAAAATGCCTATACAACCCAAAGTGATCTACAGATTCGATACAATCCCCATTAAATACCAATGTCATTTTTCAGAGATCTAGAAAAAAAATCGTTCAATGTTTCATATGGAACCAGAAAAGACCCTAAATAGCCAAAGCAACCTTAAACAATAAGAACAAATCAGGAAGTATCACTTTATCAGACTTCAAATTATACTATAACTAAAACAGCATAGTACTCCCACAAAAATAGAAACACAGACCAATGGAACAGAGATCCAGATATGAAAGCATCCACACACAGCCAACTGATCTTTGACACAGCAGACAACAACATACTAGAAAGAAAAGAATCTCTTCAATATGTGGGATTGGGGCTCAGCACCTATAGCTCAATGGCTAGGGTGCCAGCCACATACACCAAGGTTGGTGGGTTGAACCCAGCGAAGGCCTGCCAAACAATGACAACTACAACAAAAAAAATAGCTGGGCATTGTGGCAGGCACCTGTAGTCCCAGCAACTTGGGAGGCTGAGGCAAGAGAATCGCTTAAACCCAAGAGTTTGAGGTTGCTGTGAGCTGTAATGCACTGGAACTCTACTGAGGGCGATGTAGTGAGACTCTGTCTCAGAAAAAAAATAAATAAGTAAAAAGAAAATATATGATTCTATCCATGACAGGGTCACAGATACTACTAATACCATTGTTCTTTGTTGTCTATATTCATAATTAGGGAATAATGCTAATTTTAAAAAGTGCAATTCAATTGTTTTCCCCTCCAAGTTCACAGACCCATGGATTCTATTTGTGAACCTCAGGTTAAGAACCACTGCCTTAGACTAAGTTCTCTTTATCCTTATAGGACCTGTGCTAAAAAAACTTATAGCTGCTCATCCCCTCAGTTTATCAGATAAACCCAAGACAAGACCAAATCCCAGCCAGGACTCAAGCTGAGAACCCTACTATATTCAGATGAAATGCTCTTTTTAAATGATTTTAATTAACCTTAATTTTTTTTATTTTTAAGTTTAATTTTATTTTTTTATATGTTGGATTTCTTTATTTCAGGCTAATATGAGGGTACAATTAGTTATTCACCTTTGTAAATTAAAGTCCAAAGTCCAAGCTGCAGTTGAGTCCTTCACCCTGGGAAATGTGCCCTATACCCCCACATTATACCCAAAAGGTGGAAACTTACTGAATAACCTGCTCCCTCCCCACTTTTTGAATTTAATTGTGTTTCTCTCTTGTTTGCACCTGTAGTTGTTAAAGTGACAAATAATTATTAATATAATCATGGGGCACAGAATGTTCCAATACACAGATGTGTTCAAAGACATTTTCCAACACATTTTCAATACATATCATGTATGATGATTAGATCAGGGTAATTGGCATATCCATCTCAAACACTAATCATTTCTTTGTGCTGGGAACATTTGATATCCTCCCTCTAGCTATTTGAAAATATATATTATTGTTAATTACAGTCATCCTACAATAGAGAAGAACATTGGAACGTATTCCTCCTATCTAACCATGATTCTGTATCCTTTAACAAATCTTGATCCCTTCCTTCCCCCTACCCTCACCAGGCGCTGTTTTACTTTCACTTCTATGAGATCAACCTTTTTTTAGCTTCCAGATGATAGTGAGAACAGGCAGTGCTTAATTTTCTCTTCCTGGCCTAGTTCACTTAACACAATGTTCTCAAGTTCCACCTATGTTGCTGCAAGTGACAGGATTTCTTTCTTTTTATGGATGAATAGTATTCCAGGGTGTGTATGTGTGTGTATCAGATTTTCTTTATCCGTTTGTCTGTTGTTGGACACTTAGGTTGATTTCATATCTTGGCTATTGTGAACAGTGCTACAATAAACAGAGATGCAGATGTCTCTCCAATATGATGATTTCTTTTCCTTTGGATAAATTCCCAGAAGTGGGATTGCGGGATCTTATGGCAGTTCTACTTGTAATTTTTTGAGGAACTCCATAGGATTCCCCATAGTAGGTATAATAGTTTGCATTCCCACCAACAGAAGATAAGAGTTCCCTTTTCTCTGCATCCTTGACAGCATAGAATATTCTTAAACACAGATAAACCTACTATTGGAATATTTCCTAGTAATCAAGAGCTCTCCTCGACTAGGTGAGTTTTAATCTGGCACTGCTTCCAAATCTCCACAATCCCCACTAATCCACCTACCACACTGTGACAGGACTGATCTCTTAAAATGCACATATAGGCTCGGCGCCTGTGGCTCAAGTGGCTAAGGCGCCAGCCACATACACTTAACGTGGCGGGTTCAAATCCAGCTTGGGCCCAGCAAAACAATGATGGTTGCAACCAAAAAATAGCCAGGTGTTGTGGCCGGCGCCTGTGGTCCCAGCTACTTGGGAGGCTGAGGCAGGAGACTCGCTTGAGCCCAGGAGTTGGAGGTTGCTGTGAGCTGTGATGCCACAGCACTCTACCCAGGGGGACAGCTTGAGGCTCTGTCTCAAAAAAAATAAAATAAAAAATAAAATGCACATATAATACTCTGTCACTTTTGGGAGGGGAGAAACATTTTCTAAGAAGGGTTCTGAATGTTACTCCTCTCTTCCCACCCAACAGCAGTCGACACTACAGTGGTACAGGATCACTAAATCTCCTGCAGTTACCCAGACGCACCTCCTGCCTTTGTACACGCTATTCCCTGTTTCTGGAATGTCCTCCCATCTAATCCTCACCTAACAAATTCCTTCTTGTTCTTTAAGATCCAGTTCAAACACTAACTCCTCTGTGAGAAGGTAATAGGCCTTCCCTGGCATCCCTGGTCAGAGTTTATTACTTTCTCCTGTGTGCTCCCCACTCACTGAACCTTGACTATACATACAGTGTGGCACTTTTATAAACTAGTTTATTGAATGAGCTAGACACAGTAGGATGTAAGCAGAAGGCAATATAATTCTTTCACACCACAAGCCCTGTGGAATCATTTCTCCCCACCCCTGCATAAAATTTCAGACAGCTCTCATACCTCTTTCAGTCACTCTCAGATATTAAAAAATAGTTTTGTTTTTAGGCATAAAATATTCCTGTGAAATCTAATATATTACAACTTCAATATGTTGCCTATTTCAAGCTTCTCTTCTCCCCCAGCTCCTGTCTGCCTCAGTCAGGAAGCTTGTAGCAGGGGGAGGGTAGACATCATGGTCAGCTTTGCCACTGGTCCCTTTCCTCTTCCGATTGCTCTTCTCCCTCTCTCTTTCACTCCTTACACACATGCACAAGTGCGCACGCACACACACACTCTGCCTATAACCTGGCCCCCAGGGTTGGAGGACAGAGAAAGACTAGAAAGCATACCCCCCACACACACCAAAGAAAACTTTCCTCAACTGGTTCAATTTTAACCTGGCATTGATTGAATGGTAGCAGATGTCAAAAACTGGCACTTTCTAGAGAGTTCCTTGGAACTCCCCTAAAACTGGAGCTCTCTCACCTTTCCTTGGTCTGGGCAATATCGCCTCTGGCCAGTGTTGCTCAACAAACTGGTCTGGGGATTCCATCAGTCCATTCCTCTATTGGCATCATTTCACCCTTCTAGGTGATCCTCTGAGGGGAGATCTCTTATAAGATGACCCAACTCTTTCCTGGGGAATAGACAGCTTTGCCCACATTCTGGCAAAAGTACAACTCCCTGCAAATACAACCCTATTTCTCTCCCTCTGTTGTCATAGACTGCTATAGCCATAGCCTTTCTCACATGTAGACTTTGTTTTCAAGTGTGAGGCAGCTGTCAGTTCTTGCAAATGCCAGTCCCTAGACTGTCAAGTTCCTAGCATGGTCCATTCCACTTGAGTGGGAAGAATCTCCTCTACCGTCCCATGAGCAGGAGAAATTCCATAGCACTCCCACACCTCTCTTCAAAATCCTTGTCTCTACTACTTTCCTTTCCATCAATCTCTAGCTTCCTTTTCTATACCTTCAAAGTAGGTAATGGTCTAAGGGGCCACATACAGATCATGTTTTGGAAATCATCCTTTAGCAAGTTCTATAAAAGTACCATGTCACCTCTCTTTAGAATATGTGAACCCTTAATACTCTTTGTTTTCGGCTTTGGGTCCTCATCTAAAACTGAGACAAGAAAGTCCCATTTTGATATCTGTTGCATAAGATTACATACACTATGACACTATGTGCTCCTTGATCCCAGAATATAAGTTTCATTCATGCTTATATCTCCAGTACCTAGCTTAGTACATGGTACAGGGAAGGTGCTCAAAACTATTTGTTGACCTCAGGTCAAGATAGTGGACTAGTTACATGCAGGGCTCCCTATCCCTTCTAGATTGCATTATAATACAAGTACAATAGTACATAAAGGAACAAACCTCTAAGAGCAAAACAAATAAGATAGAAGGGAAAGAAATTACCAACAAAAGAGATTCCCACGTATTTATAAAAGAAAGAAAATGGATATAAGCAAGTTGGCAGATGAAGGAGATGGATAAAACCACAACCTAGAAAATGTTCTAAGGAAGCTGCAGAGGAAATAGGAGCCAGCCTGTGTGGAAGAACCCTGGGTACTCTGGGCTCTGAGTCAGCAAATACAGAAGGGAACAAGAATAAGTCGTGGAGCCTTACACTGGGGGATTAATTGAAGATTGGTAAAACAGTGAAGCTGCATCAGCCCCTACCACAATACTCCGCTCAAATCCCTTTCCCAGAGTACTATTTACTGGCATTTGCCAATAAGCAAACAAAATAAAACAAAAATTAGAGGGCTTTATCTGAACACAAAATTAATGCTATGGAGAAAACTGAGACTTTTCACCTTATGCACTGGCTTCTCAGAAAAATACCCTTCTCAGTAGGCATTTAAAGGGCTCATAGCTAGACAGCCAACTTCTAGAAAGGCTAGACACCCCAAAACAAAACTTGGCAAGTAACCAGCTCTTTCTGCCCTAGCTTATAAAAACTTCCCTGTCAGAAGTCCCAGTCAGCCATCAGAGGAGAGAACTAACTGAGAAATAAACCTTCTTTACGTAACGGCAAAAGGGAAATCCATGCCATCTGCCCAGTTATATTTCTTTAAAAACAAATTGGTGAGAGAGTGACATCACTGACTATGTCATAATAAGGAACTCCGGTGCTCCATCCCTCCACATAGCAACTAGGAAGTATCAAAACATACGAACCACTGAGGTGTGGGCTCTGGCAGGTCCCTCCTCCAGGCAGGGGGCACCGTAGCTTAGCACTGGGAGCCTGTCTCTGTAGGTGGCCACGAGGACTGCTGAGGGGTCAGATTGGGGAATGTGCCTGTGTGTGCTGGGATAGTTTATTTAAAGCCCTCAGCCCTCTAAGGTAGTGGTTTCTACTGATATAAATCGTTTCAACCTGGACCATTTTGACTTTGAGAAAAGGAATAAGAGTGAGGAAACACCTGAAGCAACCCCTCAACCTTCTCGGCCTAGCCCTTCGGCTCTAATTTATCTTAGTACTGAAGAGGAATGTGCTGAAGGGGAAGTTAGCAGGGCAACCACTCCAGATTCAGAGATAACGGAAAAACAGAAGATGCTAGTGTTCCCGAAAGTATCTAGATGATGAGAGAAAAGTAAGTTTATCATATTTCAAGAATCCAAGAGGATTACAGTATATTGATTTGTCTTCCGATAGGGAAGATGTTATTTCCCCAGATTCCTCTAATATAGTTCAAGAGAAAAAGTTCAACAAAGACACAGTGATTATAGGTTCTGAGCCATCCGAAGAGCCCCAGGACCTTCCAGCCATGGCACATAGAAATGATGATGATATTTCAGAATTGGAAGACCTCTCGGAGTTGGAGAATCTTAAAGAAGCCAACCTTCAGATTTTGAAGGAACGTTTTCCACACAAACATGACAGTGATTTACGTAAGTTGATTGACTCGACGAGCACCATGGATGACGCAATTGCCGCCGCCCTGCGGATGTTTGGTGATGCACGTGGTGGGCCAAGGAAAAGAAAATTATCTTCTTCTTCAGAGCCATATGAGGAAGATGACTTTAATGACGATCAATCTCTAAAAAAGACAAAACCCAGAAAAGAATCCAATGAGTCTGCAGAATCTCGCAGCAATTGGAAAAAGCAGGAAAGGATTGTTTTGAAATTACAAAAGGAATTTCCCCATTTTGATAAACAGGAACTAAGAGAAGTACTCAAGGAACATGAATGGATGTATGCGGAGGCTTTAGGAACTCTAAGATTGTTTTCGGAAGACCAAGATATGCAATCTGCGTCACAAAGTGAGGTTCCAAATGGAAAAGATGTTTCTTCAAGAAGTCAGAACTATCCTAAAAACGCAGCTAAAACACAACAGAAATTTTCCACGAAACCACACAATGGTTTTAACAAGAAATGTAAAAAAAATGTCTTTAATCCAAAGAAAGTCATGGAAGACTCTGAGAATGATTCAGGTCCCGATGCTGATAGTTCACGGGATGAGGACTATACTAGTGATGAAGAAGTGATGATGGAGGATGGCTATAAACGTAAGATTCTTCGCTTCCTTCAGGATGCTTCAATTAGTGAACTGACTCTGATACCTCACTGTCATCGAAAGAAGGCTCAGAAGATAACAGAATCCCGACCCTTTCATTGTTGGGAAGCTCTGTTCACAAAGTTGTCCAAAACGAAAGGCTTATCAGAAGATTTGATATGGAATTGTAAAACACTGATCCAACAAAGGGATGTAGTTATCAGGCTTATGAACAAGTGTGAAGACATTTCGAATAAACTGACCAGACAAGTCACCATGCTCACCGGAAATGGAAGTGGATGGAATGTAGAACAGCCATCCATTCTAAATCCAAGTTTGTCGCTTAAGCCGTATCAGAAGGTCGGTTTGAATTGGCTCGCACTGGTACATAAACACGAACTTAACGGCATTTTAGCAGATGAAATGGGCCTCGGAAAAACTATTCAAGCCATTGCATTTCTGGCATACCTCTATCAACAGGGTAATAATGGTCCTCATTTGATCGTCGTTCCAGCCTCCACCATAGATAACTGGTTAAGGGAAGTTAATTTATGGTGCCCTACTCTAAAGGTGCTCTGTTACTATGGTTCTCAAGAAGAACGACTACAAATTCGATGCAACATTCATAGTAGATCCGAAGATTACAACGTAATTGTGACCACATATAAGTGTGCAATTAGCAGTTCAGAGGACCGTAGTCTGTTTCGACGGCTAAAACTTAAATATGCAATTTTTGACGAGGGCCATATGCTGAAGAACATGGGCTCCATCCGATACCAGCACCTTATGACAATTAATGCAAACAACCGTTTGCTGCTCACAGGCACACCAGTACAGAATAATCTGTTAGAGCTCATGTCGCTGTTGAATTTTGTTATGCCACACATGTTCAGTAGCAGCACCAGCGAAATACGCAGAATGTTTTCTTCCAAAACAAAATCAGCAGAGGAGCAAAGCACATATGAAAAGGAGAGAATAGCACACGCAAAACAAATTATAAAGCCATTTATTCTTAGAAGAGCGAAAGAAGAGGTTCTCAAACAGCTGCCCCCCAAGAAGGATCAAGTTGAGTTGTGTGCAATGTCAGAGAAGCAGGAGCAGCTTTATTTGGGTCTTCTCAACAAACTAAAGAAATCCATCAAGAACTCGGAAAAAAACACAGAGATGGGTAACATCATGATGCAGCTGAGAAAAATGGCCAATCATCCTTTATTACATCGCCAATATTACACAGCTGAAAAACTCAAGGAAATGGCTCGGCTTTTGCTGAAGGAACCTACACATCGCACAGCTGACCCTGACCTAATCTTTGAAGATATGGCAGTTATGACAGACTTTGAACTACACGTACTTTGTAAACAGTATCGACACATTAATGACTTCCAGTTAGACATGGACTTGATTCTAGATTCCGGAAAATTTCAAGCTTTAGGATGCATCTTATCCGAATTAAAACAGAGAGGTGATCGAGTTGTAGTATTTAGCCAGTTTACCACGATGCTGGATATTTTAGAGGTACTCTTAAAACATCATCAGTATAGGTACCTCAGATTAGATGGAAAGACTCAAATTTCTGAACGGATTCATCTCATTGATGAGTTTAATACCGATATGAGTATCTTTATATTTCTGCTATCAACAAAAGCTGGTGGACTGGGGATCAATCTGACCTCAGCAAATGTTGTCATACTTCATGATATTGACTGTAATCCTTACAACGACAAACAAGCCGAAGATAGATGCCACAGAGTAGGGCAGACAAAAGAAGTGCTAGTTATAAAATTAATAAGCCAAGGGACTATTGAAGAATCTATGCTAAAAATTAACCAACAGAAACTGAAACTAGAACAAGATATGACCACAGCAGATGAAGGTGATGAGGGGAATATGCCAGCGGATATAGCCACGTTACTAAAGGCATCAATGGGCCTGTGAAATAAGAATTGCGAATTCCTAATTAGTGAGGAAATATCAACTTGGTGCACTCAAGGACATTTACATTATGATGACCACGGGGTTTACGAACATTTACAACTTTTTATAACTTCCATACTGCATTTCTCATAGTATGGACAACGTTTTTGCCACTAACTGAATTCTCCAGATGCTCACACATGAAATTTCAAAAAAAGAGCCACAAATACATAGTCCTAAAGATGTGGAATAATCACTTTACAAAGCAGTTTTCTGAATGGGGGTTAGTTGGTGATTGTAACAAATACACTACTGCTTTACAAATGTCAGTGTTTTTGTGATTATTTCTACCTCCGAAAATATATATATATATATACACATACACACACATATAGTCTTTCACTGGATAATGTGTGTAGATTTTTACATGTGCCTTATTTGACAATGCTTAAGTCTTGGTTTTGCTTGTCTCATTTGAAGTTCTTTTTTGTTATGTGAGTTTAAAAATGTAGCTGTATGGTTTATATAGCTTTCATGTTATTGCTATTTGAAGCAGCTGTTCACCAATGTCAACATGAACTCAACCCGAATTTAAAGGTGGCATTCCATATACTAACCTCCCGCCCCCCCACTGTCCTCTCAAGTACTTCTGTTAAAACACATCCGTTTGGCTAGGCACTAAGTTGTTTTCCAGTGAATGGTAACTAAAGAAGCCCTTGTCTTGCTCCGTGGATTGATTCCTTCTGTTCATTTCCCAACTGCA
This sequence comes from Galagoides demidoff, assembly GCA_963574575.1. NCBI lineage: Eukaryota > Metazoa > Chordata > Mammalia > Primates > Galagidae > Galagoides > Galagoides demidoff. The sequence continues at coordinate 16,415 of CAUYQV010099861.1, read as the reverse complement.
CTAATTGTGCTTATTAGTCTGCCTAATCTTGTGCATGTTTTCATTGATTTCCCTCTCCTGGCTTTTGCTTGTCTTGCAAGTGTTGCCCAGTCACTTCTGCTCCAGTTCTTCCTCTACCCTGCCACAACTCTAGGCATCAACAAAATGTTGGTGACAGTTGTCTAGCCTGGCAGAACACATTGACTCAAAGCTATTTCACTTCAAAGCAGACTGAATGTGACTCCTATGAAGGCAGCATTAGGCACTGCATGGCAATAGGTCATTACCTTTAAACTGCTATCAAAATATAATTTGCCAGTTCCCAGAATTTCCAGGACAGGACCGCCTGAAGAGAGAGCCATTCTAATTCAGTGTAGGTGACAAAGCGAAAGTTAGAAGAAGTAAAGTTGTCTATTTGATATTTAATTCTTTATTAAACCTTTCTTTAAATTTCTGCCTGTCAGTCTATATTGCTGTGGGGTTTTTTTTTGAGGGGGTTGGTTTTTTTTGTAGAGACAGTCTCACTTTATCACCCTCGGTAGAGTGCCATGGCGTCACAGCTCATAGCAACCTCCAGCTCCTGGGCTTAGGTGATTCTCTTGCCTCAGCCTCCCGAGTAGCTGGGACTACAGACACCTGCCACAACACCCGGCCATTTTTTTGTTGCAGTTTGGCTGGAGCCGGGTTTGAACCTGCCACCATTGGTATATGGGGCCGGCGCCCTACTCACCGAGCCACAGGCACTGCCCCAATACAACAATTGTTTGTTTGTTTGTTTTTAAGAGGGAAGTTTTTTTATCTTTTCATTTATTTATTTATTTATTTATTTTGCAGTTTGGGGCCAGAGCCTGGTTTGAACCCGCCACCTCCAGTATATGGGGCTGGCGCCCTACTCCTTGGGCCACAGGCACCACCCTACATTGCTGTTTTTATTATAATCAGTTTCTTTGTATAACTTGTGAGTTTTATGTGTCTTGTTTTTATTATGTAAATATCATTATAAATAAACTTATCTATAAATGATAAAAAAACTATAAGAACCAACTTTTGCAGAACTCTGGAATCTACTCAAAAAGTTGGAAGGCTTGGTGAAGAAAGAAGTGGCTGCACTGTGGTAAGAGAGGGATGTAGCATTTAAAATTTCCTGCCTGCCATCTCCCAATCCCCAAATCAGCAGTGGCTCTGATGATGGCAGTCTCCGCTCCTGGTGGCAGATTCATGTACCAGAAAGAACAATACAGAACCCACTTTCAAAGAACTATGATTGTCCATGTCTACCTATCTGGTGGTCCTCTGAAAAAGAGGCATAGGCTTCCCTTTGTTTTACATGACTCAGAGCATTCCCACGGCTGGAGAAGCTTCTTAGGCAGCATTTACCAAAACACTGAAAGGTGCAAGTATTGGCCCCAGTGGACAGTGGTAAGGGAATAAAGGTGGAGATAAACAATAAACAGAACAAGAAGCATGGAAAGTAAGGGTTAGAAAAGGAGTTAGGGCTCGCTGCCTGTGGCTCAAGTGGCTAAGGCACCAGCCACATACACCTAAAGTGGCGGGTTCGAATCCAGCCCGGACCCGCCAAACAACAATGATGGCTGCAACCAAAAAATGGCCGGGCATTGTGGCGGGCACCTGTGGTCCCAGTTACTTGGGAGGTGGAGGCAGGAGACTCACTTGAGCCCAGGAGTTGGAGATTGCTGTGAGTGATGCCACGGCACTCTACCCAGGGGGATAGCTACACTGATATTCCAAGGTTATGAAACCTTACCAAGTTGTTAGTATAATGCTGCCAACATAAGCGCTCAGTGGCAAGTTTGCGAACTTAATTGTCAGATCTCCTATGATGTGAGCATTTGTTGTCTATCTAACATCCAATTGGCCCATTTCCCTTTGCCCAGATTTTCCTCTTTGTCACAGTTCATGTATGGTCAGCCTTAAGCCTAAGGCAAGAGCCCACAGCAGTTATACTCTGTCCTTCTTGAACGTATTACTTTAAGTTTCTATTTTGTAATTAAAACCAATAAAGGAAAACATATGCATTTTATTATTCTTTCACTAGGTGATACATAATGAACAGAATGACCCCCAAATGAGTTAGACTTATGAATAAAATACATTTCTAAAAAATTGTTTAACTGATTTTAAAACAAAAAACCTATAATCCCAACACCCAGAAATTATCATTATTAACTTTTAAATGTATTATATTTCCAACCTTTTGTGTACACCTAAGATATATATTATATAATAATGGCCTTTAACCTTTACTGCATATATCACAAGGGGAAATTTTTAAAAAGCACTAACACAAAAATCTCACACTCAGATGAATTCTGGGTGTGACATCCAGGCATAGTTATTTTTAGAGGTTCCCAATGTAATTTTAATGTGAGGTTTTGGTTGATTCCTCCTCAGAGTAAAATGCAAAAAGAAAAGTAATCTTTTCTTTTATACTTTCTCCTTTCCTACAAAGAACAAATACAACTTTTACCCTAAAAATCATAGTATTTTTTTTTTAGGTATCAAAAAAAAATACTTATTTAGAATGAGAAAACACAACACTGAGAAATTAGGAAATTACGGATTGCGATTTATAATTTTAAAAAGCTGACAACACAAACATCAAGAAGTTAATTTTCTTTTTTTCTTTCCATTTATGTTGAGACAGTGTCTCATTCTGCTGCCCTGGGTAGAGTGATATGGCATCATAGCTCACAGCAACCTCTAACTCTTGGGCTTGAGTCCGCCTGCCTCAGAATCCCAAATAGCCAAGACCACAGGCACCCACCACAACCTCTAGCTAGCTTTTCTATTTTTTTTAGTAGAGATGGGGTCTCAGTCCCACTTAAGCTCGTCTCAAACTCCTGAGCCCAGATGATCCACTCACCCTGGCCTCCTAGAGTGCCAGAATAACAGGCATGAGCCACCTCGCCCGGCCTCTTTTAATTTTTTTTAAAGATACAATTATTGAGACAAAGTAGTTGTTAATTTTCTGAAACACCTCCATAATATATATTTCTTCTCTTTTTTGGCTTAATACACTTTGATCATCTCTTTATATAGCAATAATTTTGCATCTTCATTTTCTCCATAATTAGAATGGAAAGATAATTCCATCTTTCCACTAGTGCAATGATTTTCAACCAGTGTGCCTTGGCCAGGAGAAGTGTGCTATGAAAAATTAAAGGATTATTGGGCGGCGCCTGTGGCTCAAAGGAGTAGGGCATCAGCCCCATATACCAGAGGTGGTGGGTTCAAACCCAGCCCCAACCAAAAAAAAAAAAGAAAAAAGAAAAGAAAAATTAAAGGATTATTAATTAAATTATGTTCAAAAGAAGTTCAAAGCATATAAAGTATTTTTTTTACTGGTTTTTTTTTTTTTGAGAAACATAATTTATGTGCCACGGAAGTTTAACTTATAGGTTCAAGTGTGCCAGGAGATTTTTTTAAAAAGGTTGAAAAACACTGTCTCTAATGTAGTAGATGAATTTTTTACTAATAAGTTAGAAAAATTTCTTCTGACTTTAAAACTCCTTAGTAATGTCATGAACATTTTGAGAATTGTCAAATTTGGGGCAATTGTATTAAATTCCTGCCATATATGAACTGTTAAGATTTCAGGGAATTTCCAGCTTTCTTGTGTCCCTGTTAACCTTAAATATTTTTCTCATTGCTCTTCTCACCACAGTTGGTGGCAGCTGTATCCCGTATACAGAAGGCCAGCACTAATTTACTAAATAGGGAAGTATCACGTAACTATATCCTACTCAACTCAAATGTTCCAGGGTGGATTTTCTCTAGCTAGATCCAAAACACCACTAGACCCAAGGTGCATTATGACAGATGGGAGACTGAATGGAGAGAGCTATGTTTAGGGACTGCAATAAAAATATCATTTTGTGGGCCCAGAGCAGTGTGGCTCATGCCCGTATTCCTAGCCCTCTGTGAGGCCAACATGGGTGAATCACCTGAGCTCAGGAGCTGGACACCAGCCTGAGCAGGAGCGAGACCCCATCTCTACTAAAAACAGAAAAAATTAGCCTGCCATTGAGAGTGCCTGTAGTCCCAGCTACTTGGGAGGCTGAAGCAGGGGATTCCTTGAGCCCAGGAGGTGGAGGGCAACATAGCTAGACCTCGTCTCAGAAAAAAAAATTAGTTTGTAAATTAAAACTTTTTTTTTCCTGCCAGTGTATTGATCTTGAGTATTTTGCAAATTTTACATAAACATAAGACCAGGTGAGAACATTGCTGAGGACCCTCCTTCATCGAAAAAAAAAGGTCCCAGAAAGTAGAAAAACCCTAAAGCTTAAGCTCCACTAGTTCCATATTAGCTAGGGTGACCAGATTTTAACATCGGTAAGGCGGGACAACATGGCCAGGGAGCAGGGCCGAGGGACACGGCAGGGCAGGGCCTGACAACAATGCAAACTTTGATGAGCAGTTCTCGATAATCACTTCTCAGCAATTATTTGTTATTATTACAGTTTAACATTATAAAACTAACAAAAATAATATAAAACTCATATTCTGGTGAAATAGCCACATGACAGCCGAAAACCCTATATTCCCTTCTTGTTCTCCCGCCCATTCGTGCATTCTTTCCAAAAATCGGGACTTTTTTTTTTTCTATTTTTTATTATTTTTGGGGTACAGTGTGGGGTTTTCACATGCAATCTGAAATACTTCCATCAAACTGATCAACACAGCCTTCATGTCATTTTCTCTATCTTACAGGGGTACAAGTGAAACTCTCTAAGAGTAGAATCAGAACGTTTTAAAATCGGGACTTTTTTAAAACGCCACTGGGACACGGGACAAACTGTTGAAAAGCGAGACTGTCCCGCCAAAACCGGGACGTCTGGTCACCCTAGTATTAGCATCACTTCTGTCGACAATGCACCAGAGGAACACAAAGCACAAACGCCAGGTGCTGCAAATCTAAATACAATGCTCAGAGTCCACTGACAAACCCCTGAAGGTGACAGCAAGAGCCATGCCGATTCCAGGGGGCAATGCATTCCACACTCTAGACCAGTGATTCTAAACCTTTCTAATGCCCCGACCTGTTAATAACAGTTTCTGTGGGTCGCGACCCACAGGTTGAGAACCGCTGCCAGATGCAAGTAACTGTGAGTGCAAAAGCCCTGATGTGAGTGTGACCGGATGGAAAAACCCAGGAGGGCTATGCTACGAATGGACACAGAAAAGAGGGCCCAGAGAGTGAGACGTACTCCTGGTCACATAGCAAATCCGTGGCAGAGGAGCAACTGGAACCCACATTTCCACTAGGTTTGTATATGGGCAGATCGCTGAACTAAGGCCCTTAACCCTAAGGAGTCCCATGACCCATAAAATGGTTTCTATTAGTTTTATAACCCCATCCCTACCTTGAGGACATCCCTGAGACCAGAACCTTGGCCGCAGATGGAGTCTGAACACACCCCTCACAACACCGAGCTCTCAGGCGCTGCTCAGTCCCGGGACTTGCAGCACAGCTGGCCTCATCTTTGCCTGCTCCAACCGAAGTGTGCACCTCTGAGGCACCTCTTTTCAATGCTCTCTCAGTGCAGACGACCAAGTCTAAATTTTTACAACTCGCAAGTGCAGTCGTTTGAAGTCTGAACATTTGAAGAACTTTTGGGGGGCAGGCGAGCCACTTACACCTAAATCCAAGGTCAGGCCCCTGTATCCAAATTTTCCTTCTCGCGAGAAGCTCCCGAGGTAGCCGTGAGTCATCTTTTGCGTGGCATTCTGTTTTGTCTTTGTTCATCCTTTGTGCTAACTACCTCATGGCCTTAGTTCGGAATTTAAACAAGTACTATAGAGTTACATTCATTGAATAGCTATTGACGCAAAAAGAAAAATTCTGGTTATTTACAGTCTCTATCCTCCCTAACATGGCTATCTCAGATTTCCAGTGACTGCGAGGGACTTCCAGTTGGGGGGGATGGGGGGGAAAACAGTATTTGTTTTTATTGTTGGACATTCATTGAGGGTATAAAGAACTAGGTTCCACTGATTACGTTAGTTAGGTAAAGTCTCTCTTGTAATTGTGTCCCGCCCCCAAAAGGTGTGTCACACACCGTGACCCCCCCCCACTTCCCTCTCTGCTCTCCCCTTCCTCTGATCCAAGATTTTGGTCCTCAGTAGGTTCTTGGTCTCCCTGATTCAAAGAATGAATCCACAGACCACAGATCAGTGGTAAGACAGGATTTATTTACAGAAAAGAACAGAAAAACACTAAAGCTCCTGGCCCAAGTAGGAGGAAAAGCTCTCTCTCTGGGTTCTTTGTCCAGGGGTATATATAGTCACATGGGTTCCTTGTGGTTATTCGAGGCCAGGAAATGAATGGATACAGTCTTTTCCACTGGGGCAAAGTGAATGAGTGCATTAATGAATGGACACAGTCCATTCATGGAATTGAGGCCTAGGAAACTTACATGAAATTGACCTAGGCATAGGAAATGGGGGGTTCCCTGTTCAGCCATAAGTGCAAGGGGAAGGAGACACTAAGGCACTGGTGTCTCCCTAGCAGTTGTCTGGCCCTTCTGGGTACCTCCCTGTCTACAGCCCTCCCTGCCCGCCTCTAGCCTGCTGGTTCCTCTGCCGGCTGCCACCCACCACCACCCTGGTGGAGGCCCCAGGTCCTAGCTGAGTTGGCTGGGGCCCACCTGTCCTGTATCATCTCCACCCCCTACCATGTACTAGGTCATTAATTGTCCTCATATCAAAATGGAGAACATAGGACTCTTGCTTCTCCATTCTTGTGATACTTTACTAAGAATGACGTGTTCCAGGGTGGCACCTGTGGCTCAAGGAGTGCCGGCCCCATATGCTGGAGGTGGCTGGTTCAAACCCAACCCCAGCAAAAAACTTCAAAGAAAAATGTGTTCCACTTCCATCCACGTTAATACAAAAGATGTAAAGGCTCCTTTCTAACGGCTACTATATTGACACCATAGTATCCCATGGTGTCAATATACCACAGCTTGTTAATCCATTCCTGGGTTGGTGGACATTTAGGTTGTTTGGTGATTATAAATTGAGCTGCGATAAACAGTCTAGTGCAAGTGTCCTTATGGTAAAAGGATTTTTTTTTTCTTCTGGGTAGATGCCAGTAATGGGATTGCAGGATCAAATGTGAGGTCTAGTTTGAGTTCTTTGAGAGTTCTCCATGCTTCCTTCTGAAAAGGTTGTATTATTAGTTTGTAGTCCCCTCAACAGTGCAAAAGATTTCCCTTCTCTCCACATTCACACCAGCATCTGCAGTTTTGAGATTTTGTGATGTAGGCCATTCTCACTGGGGTCAGATGGTATCTTAGGGTGGTTTTGATTTGCATTTCCCTAATAATTAGGGATGATGAACATGTTTTCATGTGTTTGTTAGCCATTCGTCCGTCTTCTTTAGAAAAGTTTCTGTAGCCGGGCACAGTGACTCACGCCTGTTATCCCAACACTTGGGAGGCCAAGGTGGGTGGATTGCCTGAGGTCACAGGTTTGAGTCAAGCCTGTGCCAGAGTGAGACCCCTGTCTCTAAAAAATAGCCAGGCATTGTGGTGGCCACCTGTAGTCCCAGCTACTCTGGAGGCTGAGATAAAAGGATGCCTTGAACCCAAGAGTTTGAGGTTGCTGTGAGCTAAGACATCATGACACTCTACCAAGAGTGACCGAGTCTCAAAAAAAAAAAAAAAGAAAAGAAAAGGTTCTCTTAATCTCTCTTGCCCATTAATATAAAGGATTCTTGGGTTTTTCAGGAATTGATTAATTGATCAGTTGATTAGTTGAATTAATTGATTAATTGATTAGTCAAATTGATTGATTGATTTTTTTCAAGAGTTGATTAATTTAAGTTCTCTGTAGATCCTAGTTATCAAGCTTTGGTCTGATGTAAAATATGCAAATATCCTTTCCCATCTCATAGGTTGTCTATTTACTTTGTTTGTTGTCTCCTTAGCTATACAGAAGCTTTTCAGTGTAATTAAGTCCCATCTGTTTATTTTTGTTGATGTGGCAATTGCCACAGAAGTCTTCTTCATAAAGTCTTCCCCAGGCCGATATCTTCAAGTGTTTTTCCTATGCTTTCATTGAGGATTTTAATCATTTCATGGCTTAAATTTAGGTCTTTTATCCACCTTGAATCAATTTTTGTGAGTGGAAAAAGGTGCAGGTCCAGTTTCAGTCTTTTACATGTGGACATCCAGTTCTCCCAGCACCATTTATTGAGTAGAGATTCTTTCCCCTAGTGTATGTCCTTGTTTGGTTTATCGAAGATTAGGTAGCTGTAAGATGTTAGTTTCATTTCCTCGTTGTCTATTTGATTCCAGATGTCTATGTCTCTATTTTTGTGCCATGCTATTTTGACCACTATGGCCTTGTAGTACAGCCTAAGTCTGGTAGGTTGATGCCCCAGCTTTGTTTTTCTTACTAAGAACTGCCTTAGCTATACAGGGGTTGTTCTAGTTCCATACAAAATGAAGAATTATTTTTTCCAAGTCTTGAAAGTACAATGTTGGTATTTTAATAAGGATGGCATTGAATTTATAGATTGCTTTGGGAAGTATAAACATTATAATTCTTTTTTTTTTTTTTTTTTGGCCAGTGGCGGTTTGAACCTACCCTTTTGAGCCACAGGCGCCACCCCAAGGGAAGTATAGACATTTTAACAATGTTGATTCTTCCCAGCCAAGAGCATGGTATGTTCTTCCATTTGTTAAGATCTTCTCCTATTTCTTTTCTTAGGGTTTCATAATTTTCTTTATAGAGGTTCTTCACCTCTTTTGTTAGGTATATTCCTAGGTATTTCATTTTCTTTGAAGCTATTGTGAAAAGGATTGTGCTCTTAACTTCTCATTTGGCTGTTATTGGCTACTACTGATTTGTGGACATTGATTTTTATATCCTGAAACATTACTGTATTTTTTGATCACTTCCAGGAGTCTTTGGGGTTCTCTAAGTATAAGATAATATCATAAGCAAAGAGGGAGAGTTTGACCCCCTCTGCTCCCATTTGGATGCCCTTTATTTCCTTCTCTTGCCTAATTTTATTGGCTAGAACTTCCAGAACTATTTTGAATAGTAGTGGCGATACGGGACAACCTTCTCTGGTTCTAAGTGGAAAAGCTTTCATTGTTACTCCACTCAGTAAAATATTAGCTGTGGATTTGTCATAGATAGCTTCCATCAGTTTAAGAAATGTGCCACAGGTGCCGAGCCAATCAGCTAAGGCCCCAGCCACATACACCTAAGGTGGCGGGTTCGAATCCCCAGCCCGGGCCCACCAAACAACAATGATGGCTGCAACTAAAAAATGGCCGGGCGTTGTGGCGGGTGCCTGTGGTCCCAGCTACTTGGGAGGCAGAGGCAGGAGACTCACTTGAGCCCAGGAGTTGGAGGTTGCTATGAGCTGTGATGCCATGGCACTCTACCTAGGGGGATAGCTTGAGGTTCCGTCTCAAAAAAAAAAAAGAAAAGAAAAGAAAAGAAAAGAAATGTGCCACCAATACCTATTCTGTTCAGTGTTCTAATTAGAAAAAGATGCTGGATTTTATCGAATGCTTTTTCTGCATCTATTGAGAGTATCATATGGTCTTTGCTTTTGCCTTCTGTTATATGGCAAATTACATGTATGGACTTGCATATGTTAAGCCAGCCTTGCATCCCTGGGATGAAACCTAATTGATCATGATGTATGACTTCTTTGATGAGAAGCTGCAGTCTATTGGCTAGGATTTTGTTGAGAATTTTTACATCTATATCCATTAGTGAAATTGATCTAAAATTCTATTTTTTAGTGGGGTCTTTTCCTGGTTTTCGTATCAGGGTAATATTTGCTTCATAGAATATGTTGGGGAAGATTCCTTCCTCCTTAATTTTTGGGAATAATTTCTGCAGTATGGGAATAAGCTCTTCTTTGAAGGCTTTGTTTTGTTTTGTTTTGTTTCGTTTTGAGACAGAGCCTCAAGCTGTCCCCCTGGGTAGAGTGCTGTGGCATCACAGCTCACAGCAACCTCCAACTCCTGGGCTCAAGCGAGTCTCCTGCCTCAGCCTCCCAAGTAGCTGGGACCACAGGTGCCCGCCACAACACCTGGCTATTTATATTTTCACAGCCGTCATTGTTGTTTGGCAGGCCCGGGCTGGATTCAAACCCACTACCTTATATGTATGTGGCTGGCACCTTAGCTACTTGAGCCACCAGCGCTGAGCCTTCTTTGAAGGTTTGATAGAATTCTGGTGTGAAGCCATCCAGACCAGGGTGCTTTCTTGTTGGGAGATTTTTTATTGTTTCTTTGATTGCAGTGCTTGAAACAGGTATATTCAGGATATGCCTATTTCCTATTTCTTCTTGGTTAAGTCTAAGGAGAGAGTGTGATTCCAGATATCAATCCATTTCCTTCACATTGTCTAATTTCTGGGCATAGAGTTTCTTATCGTTTTCAGAGATAATCTCTTGTATCTCTGTAGCATCTGTTGTTTTTTTTTTTTTGTATGTAGCATCTGTTTTTATTTCCCCTTTATCATTTCTGATTGAGGTTACTAGAGATTTTACTCTTCTATTTCTAGTTAGTCTGGCCAAAGGTTTATCTATTTTCTTTATTTTTTCAGAAAACCAACTTTTGTTTCATTAATTTTCTGAATGATTCTTTTGTTGTCAATTTCATTAATCTCTGATTTAATTTTGGATAGTTCTTTTCTTCTGCTAGGTTTAGGCTTAGATTGTTCTTCTTTTTCCAGTTCCATAAAATGGTTTGTGAGTTTGTTCATGCACTCTCTTTCTGTTTTTCATATATAAGCATCTAAAGCAATGAATTCTCCTCTCAGGACTGGTTTTGCTGTATCCCACAGGTTTTGGTAGCTTGTGTTCTTTCCTAGCTCAAGGAAATTAATGATTTCCTCTTTTATCTCTTCCTGCATCCAACTGTCATCAGCATAAGGATGTTTAATTTCCATGTCATCATGTGGGGTTGAACGTTTTTGTTGGAGTTGAGTTCCACCTTTAATGCCTTGTGGTCTGAGAAGATACAAGGTAAAATTTCAATTCTTTTGATTCTGTTGAAGTTTGTTTTGTGTCCTAGGATATGATCAATTTTGGAGACTGCTCCATGGGCTGATGAGAAGAAGGTATATTCTTTAGCTTTGGAATGAAGTGTTCTATATACATGTATTAAGCACAGTTGTTCTAGGGTCACATTTAGGTCCCTTGCATCTTTGTTTAGTTTCTGTTTAGAGGATCTGTCCAGCTCTGTAAGAGGAATGTTAAAGTCCCCTGCTATTAAGGTATTATGGGATATCATATTGCTCAGACTAATTAAGGTCTGTTTCAGGAACCTGGGAGCATTTAAGTTGGGTGCATAAATATTTAGAATTGAAATGTCTTCTAGTTGTATTTTCCCCTTGACCAATATGAAGTGTCCAGCTTTGTCTTTTTTTAACTTTAGTTGCTTTAAAGCCATTTGTATCTGAAAATAAAATTACGACCCCTCTTTTCTTCTGAATTCCATTTGCCTGAAATTTTTTCTTTCATCCCTTAACTCTGAGTTTTAATTTTTTCCTTTGAGGCTAGGTGTGTATCCTGCAGACAGCAAATGAATGGCTTGAGTTTTTTTATCTATTCAGCCAATCTACACCTCTTCAGTGGGGAATTCAAGCCATTAACATTTATTGAGATAATTGATAAGTATGGTAGAGTTCTATTCATCTTATTTCATGGAAGTCCATTGCTAAGTTTTATATTTTGCATCATTGTGGAAACTAGGTTCTGTCCTTTAGTTTCTGGGTGTTTAGGTTGCTGGTGGCTCATTGTGATGGTCAGTGTGTAGAACAGGTCAAAGTATTTCGTGTGGAGCTGCTCTTATTGTGGCAAACTTCCTCAATGTTCACATATCAGTAAAAGATTTGATCTCTGTATCAAATTTAAAGCTTAGCATAGCAGAATATAGAATTCTGAGCTGGAAATTGTTTTGTTTAAGTAGATTAAAGGTAGATGACCATTGTCTTCTGGCTTGAAAAGTTTCATGTGAGAAGTCTGCAGTCACTCTGATGGATTTGTCAAAGAAGGTCAATTGGCTCTTAATCCTTGTAGCTTACAAAATTTTTTCTTTTGTCTTGACTTGGGACAGGTTCATCACAATGTGTCTTGGAGAAGCTCTATTTCAGTTGAGGTGACCTGGGGTCCGATATCTCTCTGAGAGGAGTGTTTCAGAATCTTTGGTGATATTTGGGAAATTTTCATTTATAATATTCCCCAGTATGGCTTCCATTCCTCAGGGACTTTCTTCTTCCCCTTCTGGGATACCTATAACTCGTATGTTTGAACACTTCATAAAGTCCCATAATTCTGCCAGTGAATGTTCTGCTTTCTCTTTCTTTTTTTCTACCTCTTTAACTATCTGAATTATCTCAAGAGCTTTGTCCTCTACCTCTGAGATTCTTTCTTCTGCATGGTCTAATCTGTTATCGATACTTTCTATTGCATCTTTAAGTTCTCTAATTGACTGCTTCAGTTCCTTTAGCTCTGCTATATCTTTTCTATATTCTTCATATCATTCATCTCTTATTTGATTCTGTTTTTTGATTTCCTTTTGGTTATTTTCTACTTTCTCAGTAATTCCCTTCATTGTTTTTATCATCTGTATTTTAAATTCCCCTTCTGCCATTTTTTAAAATCTTTGTGTGTGTGTGTGTGTGTGTGTGACAGAGTCTCACTTTATCACCCTTGGTATAGTGACATGGTGTCACAGATCACAACAACCTCCAATTCCTAAGCTTAAGTGATTCTCTTGCCTCAGCCTTCCAAGTAGCTGGGACTACAGGTGCCTATCTCAACATCTGGCTATTTTTTGTTGCAGTTTGGGGCCAGGTTCAAACCCATCACCCTCAGTATATAGGGTTGGTGGCCTACCCACTGAGCCACTCAGAAGGGGGGAGTGTTGCCCCCCCTTTTGTCATTTCTAACATTTCTTTATAGGTGGAATCCTCTGCAGTAGCTACCTCATGGTCCCTTGGGTGGGGGTTGCTCTGGTCTGGTTTTTCACGTTGCCAGGATTTTTCTGCTATTTCTTCCTCCTGAGTGTTTTCTTTTGCCTGTTTCCTTGCCCTGATTTTCCTTTCACTTCCTCTCGCTTTTTAAGTTACCTTATGCCTCTGACATAAGGTGTTGATTAGTCCTTTTGGTACAGGACTAAAAGGATGAGAAGATTGTAGAAGAAGGGGGGGAAAGATTAAAATAAAAAGAAAAGAAGAAAGAGAAAGGAAAAGGGTGAGTAAAAGGGAAGATTGACAAGAAGAAGAGAGGCACAGAAAGAGAGAGACAGGAGTGATAAGGGGTCATAAAGGTGTACAGTAGGGCATTTGGGCCCACACCTTAAAAAGTCCTCAACCTCTGGGGGTGCTGGGTTGGGTGGTTCCCTTGACATCTGCAGCTCTTTGCCAGCCTGAGTAGACACAGTACCCAACCTCCACTAAATAGAGAGGAGAAACAATAAATATCATAAATCAAACCAAAACAAACAAAGAGCCTTACAGGATAAAATTGGGGAAAAACCAAATAATAGGACAGAACCACTAGTACAAATGAAGTTCCTATTATTAAAGAAGGAAAAAAAATGAAAAGTCATATTTACACTTAGAAATATGAAGAAAAAGAAAGAAAAAAAAGGAAAAATCTAAGGGGAATAGTTGAAGTAAAATTTTTAAAAAGGGAAAAAATGACAAAAACAAAGCAATATATATATATTGTTGAATATTGCCTGGGCAACAGGTGATTTTCTGGAGTATAAGATGCTAATCACAATGCTGATACAGCTGTATAAGGTAGAGACTGGAGGCTTCTTTGCCCTCAAATCCCACAGGGTTGAGAGCCTGAATCTCTCCTTAGCCTGCTTTTAGCTAAGCAGAGGCTTTCCCAGGAAAGCATGTGTTGCCGGGATCTCTCCTGAAGTGGCTGCCTGCTTATCAGGCATGCCCAAACCAGTTTCACTCTAAGCCCTTGAGGGCCAAGGCTGCAAGCTTGGCCCTCAAGCTCTCCTACGGCCAAACACTGAAAGCTCCACTTTTACCCAGAGTCTCAAAACCAACCTCTGTGTGCAGTTCAAAGTCACTAAATCACTTGCCCAAGGTCTCCCAGCATGGGCCTCACTCTGGAACCCTGAGGGCAGCTCTCCCACAATGGCTCCGCAGCCCACAGGCAAGCAATGAAACAATGAGAGCTCTGTTCTGGCCCTGCAGCTCACTCCTGAACTCTGGACACTGCTCAAGGTCACTTACACACTTGCCCATGGTCTCCCAAGGTAATTCAACCAAGTGCCCAAATCCAAAATAACAAAACAACCTGCAGGGAAAGCCTTCCCTGTCTGGAACCTCTCTGTTGCTGTAGCTATAGCCGCAGCAGGTGCCACAGCCTCAGACCCAGTACAACCACTTGCCACTTCTCCAATGCTTTTGTCCCCCTCCTGAGGTCTAGAAGTCCCCTGCTGCCTCCCTATGTCCCCAGAGGGATGTTTCTGAGCAAAGCCCACAAACCAGAGGTGCCTGGAGTCTTATCTCCCCAATCTCACTGCACCTAGTTGCAAAAAAGCTGTTACTCAGCCACCATCTTACTCTGCCCCGCAAACAAAGTATTTTTAATAAAGAAAACAACATATGGAAAATATGTTGAGTACAGATCCCAAATTACTGCATTCAGAACAATTCTTTCTGATATACACAATTTGAAGATTAAGAAATAGAGGAAATTTTCTCTCTAAAATCTATATAATTGGCTCCGTGCCCAGAGCTCAGTGGTTAGGGCACTGGCCAGCTGGTGGGTTCAAACACATCCTGGGCCTGCTAAACAACAACTACAACAACAAAAATAAAATGGCTGGGCATTGTGGTGGACACCTGTAGTCCCAGCTACTTGAGAGGCTGAGGCAAGAGAATTGCTTAAGCCCAAGTGTTTGAGGTTGCTGTGATCTGTGATGCCATGGCACTCTACCAAGGGTGACAGTGAGACTCTGTCTCAAATAAAATAAAATAAAATAAAATAAAATCTATATAATTGTATAAGTTGTATGCAATTTGAAGATTAGAAACTATAGGAAAAAATTCATCTTTTTCAGTGCCATATGCTAAGTGAGAACTAAAATATCATTCAGGAGGATGAGTAAATCTTTCCTTACAATGATCCTGGTTCTATGGAAGGATCATGTCTTAAAATCATGGTGTATAGGCTAGACACAGTGAAGAACATATAACATACAATGTATGTGTAGTACTTTCTCTAGTCAAGTTTTACTTATAAAATTTGATTTTATATAAATGTTTGACGTAACAGCATTTTATATTAAATGTAATTTTCATGGAAAGTTATTTTTTATGTCTCGTTCCAAAGCAGAATTTGCCTTGATAAACATTCATTTCACTGTTTATTTATAAAATATATTAAATAAATTATATTTATTACCTTTATATGACTGGCATAAATATAGTTATAAATCTATAATTAGATGCAGTCAGACAAATAAATTCATGAACTCACCTTAGAAAAAGTACTACACACCTCATTGTGGACTATCACTATAGTCACTTTTGAGAAGCTATACACTGATGCCAACACCTAGTCCACCCTTCAGAGCAATTTTAGAACTCTTTTTCTGGAACGGCCATCAGAGCTGTCATCATACCAGGCCTGACAATTAAGTTCACGAACTCGCCACCTATGTGTCAGGACTGCATAAACAATTCAATAACATTTCTTAACTTTGGTATATTGGTGTCTTACAGCTGTGTTCATGTGGCAGTGTCTTGCTGAGCGGCATTCATTTTTGTGTGTTTTTGTGTGCTATATCATGATACTTCAATGGTCCTTCCAGAAAGAGTTCCAAAAATGCTTTGAAGGTTGCACTAGGCACTGGTATCAGTGCATAGTTCCCTAAGGGAAGTACTTAGAAAGTGACTGTAGTGATATTCAGCATAGTTTCCTAAGGGGAGTACTTAGAAAGTGACTGTGGTGATATTCAGCAATGAGGTATGGAGCACGTTTTCTAGGATGAGTTCGTGAACTTAATTGTCAGTATAATGCATATTTTACAGACCTCCATTTATTCCTAATTTATTCTACACATTTGTAACTTTTGGTAATTTTTTTTTTTTTGAGATGGAACCTCAAGCTATCCCCCTGGGGAGAGTGCCATGGCATCACAGCTCATAGCAACCTCCAACTCCTGGGCTCAAGCGAGTCTCCTGCCTCCGCCTCCCAAGTAGCTGGGACCACAGGCGCCCGCCACAACTCCTGGCCATTTTTTTTTTGGTTGCAGCCATCATTGTTGTTTTGCGGGCCTGGGCTGGGGATTCGAACCCGCCACCTTAGGTGTACGTGGCTGGCGCCTTAGCCGATTGAGCCACAGGTACCGAGCCACTTTTGGTAATTTTTATAAATAGAATTTGTAATATAAATAGAATGC
>CAUYQV010099860.1:0-12267 GCA_963574575.1 Galagoides demidoff | reverse complement strand
GAGCAGGGAAGTTTACCAGCACCTTAAACAAGTTTGTTTTCACTAACCTTTCTTCTACAGGACCTTAGCTTAGGCGATTTCATAGTGGAGAAATCCTGGATCAATCTCCTCTGCGGGAACTCGAGCTGCCTCTCCCATGTCGCCACCCAGCCTCAGCAGGAAGCAGTTAGGGTGGTCAGGGCCCTTTCTCCCTGAAGAGGCAGCGGGAGCTTCTATGCAGAGTGGGAGGATTGATATAGGATTTCATTATTTTGGGCTTTATATTAAGCTTCAGGTAACCTTAGGATGCATCGTCTAAACCATGGACAATTAGGACAACAAAGACCTCGAACAACAGGTAAAGGTTACTCTGCTATAGGCAAGGTAAGAGAATTTCACTTGTTGGGTTCGTTTCTATTTCATTGAGCACCTGTTCTTGAGGTTATACTGCTTTTGGAAAGGGTCTGAGTTTGCAGGCCTTTCTACACCTAAGCTTTGGGTGGTGCTTAATACTTCCCATGGAAGCGTCATGAGCCTTATGGGTCAGCCCGTAGCACATAGCTGAGTGGTGATTAGCACATAGGGGACAAGATTTCCCCCATGCCTAGTTTGGCTAAAATGAGTTTCCTTTATGTCCGAATTAGTTCTGATGGTGTATTTTTGTTATACTTATGTGCCCTTTTGTTTCTTTTACTCAACAGAAAGCTTCCCGGTGAGAACGGCAGAAACAACAGACCTTCTCCCTTGCCTATTCAGAAATGTCTTTAATACACTAGAGGGGGGAAATGTAGGAGACGCCAAGAGCCAGATGACATCCGAGCAAGATGATCTGCAGCTGAGGTGTGGACCTCGGGCCATTCATCCACAGGAGTTCCTTGTGGAAGAAGAGCCCGTGCCCTCAGCACGTGGTCATTGTCAATTTCTCCCCTCATCTGTATCATTCCCTTTCAATAAAAGGCTGGTGTGGAGGTTGCTCGGGGCTACCCAGAAAGTAAGGGCTGGCCCACCTTCTACAAGCTTGTACTTCTAATCCGCCTCTCACCTGGTTCCTTCCTGCGCTAACTGGGACCAGGGCCATAGGAGCCCGACGGGTCGCGACAGTAACTAGTTTAGATCTTATAAAATATTGTTAGAAGAACAAATCCAATATTACACATTAGGATATTATGTTAGTACGATCTACCTTAGCCAGGTATGGGAATTGTATGAAAATCTTGAACAAATCTCATGCAGTTTAGGGGCTCGTGGTGATAGACCTTATGCCAAGTTCTTGGTCCTTATCAAAATAATATGGGAATTTCCGAGTTCTCCTGCTTGTTATTGCTGCTGCTAAAAATTTTGTGGTTTGTGGGTGAATTAAAGAATGGTCAATCAAGAGTTTAAACTGTAGTTTTGCAACTAATAAAAAGCCTTGTTGGTTAAAATTTAAAATCATCTTCCAGGTTCACTGAATGTGTAAGAATAAAAATTTAATGGAACTAGCTGTCTCCTTTTCTGCTCAGTTTGACCACAAGTTTAAGTGCTGATCAGACTCCCCAGACTGCTCGGCCATCTCCAGCTTCCAGGAGTGAAGGAATTCTCTAATTTATTTTTGCTAAGTAGGAAACCTGGCTCCCTCCGCATAAAAAAAAATCAAGCTGAAATTTATAATATGGGAACTATTGGGGAGGAGGGAAGATGAGCTCAAAGAGCAACAAAGCAACTGACTGAAAAATCCTGAAAGCTGACACATATCAGTGCCGAAAACATTGGCAGATTGCCAGGAAGTATTTTGGCAGAAGAGGTTCAAGTTTAGAAGCGCTAACTTTAGAATGAAGAAAGGCAGTTAACTAGAGAAAAGCAAAAACAAAAGTGGATAAAGAGAAAAAAAAATTGGAATTGCTTTCAAGGGAAAACGCTAACAGTCCCTTTGTTTTAATGAGAAAAATGTAAAGGAAAAAAAGTAGAGTAAAATATCCTTTCCCTATTTGCTGAAAAATTTCTGAAAATGAAAATCTGTTGTAACTAAGCAACACGATGATCTCTCTGATGTGATATGCCTTGGTCTAATCAACAAGAGAAAACAAGAATATTGGTAAATAAAGTGTAGTCTTCCCGCCCTTAGTAAAACAGAGGGTTTTACCCTATGGGCCATGTTTTCCCATTGATCTCTTCTCCGAAGCCCCATTGATGGAGGCTAAGACACTGACAGTCTTAGCAGAAAACTGCTTATCTTCACTATGCAGGATGGCAGGACAGCAGATCAATATATCTAGATGGGTTCTTAAAGTATGCAATTAATTTATCTGAAACATTTTTTATTCTTTGAGTTACAGAATAATTTGACAAGGTCATTTTCAATTAACGTGAACCACATTTAACAGAAGATAGCACTTCCGTACAGGGGTGTGATCTGGCAATATTAAAAAAAAAAATAAGAAACCTCCTTGATGAACAAGTAGAAAATAATTTGAGTTTCTATATAAGGTATTTGGCCTCTAGGAAAGATTATTTTGTTTGTTTGCTTGCTTGTCTCATGGCAGAGATTTAACAACATTTCATAAATACATCTTGGCCGTCTTCTGACTTTCCCTTTTTAAAAACATTATTACTTTTACGAGCCATGGAAAATTACTTTCATAATTAAGCTATATAAAATATAATAGATACAGAGTTTATGTTATTGGGGCATTCAGAATACAAGTAAAAGGGAGGAGGAAGGGGGGTGAGGGGTCACTGTGTACGGCACACCTCTTGGGGGTGGGTCACAATCATAAGAGGGAATTTACCTACAAATGCAATGAGTGCAATCTAATTCTTTGTACCCTCAATGAATCCCAAACAATAAAAAAAAAAAAAGACTGGAATAGTTAAAATCAAAAAATAAAGTAACGATCCAAATTGGAAAATAAAAGTAAATTCTACACCCCCAAAGATGAAAACATCATTACCTTGAATTGGCTTCTGTTTCTTTTTCTAGATATTTAGCTTTCCTCCAACTAATTTCTAATGTATCAAAGCTTACCTTCAACAGAAAACATTTTAAGTTGTTGGTATCTCTTTTCAAAGTATTTCTCTCTCCCGAAATAATCTCTAACATCACTATATTGTATACATAAGTTTCAAAGCAAAATTTAATAATAATCTCTAACATCGCTATATCATATATGTTTCAAAGCAAAATTTAATAACTACCATTATTTGCATAAGCAGATGTCAAGCATCAAAAAAAATGAGATGACTATAATGTATCATCCCTACCAGTTATGTTTTCTTTTACTATATTAAATTTCTACAAGATATTTATGACCTTTGCTTCAAATTTATTCATGTTACACGAGAGGACCAATTTATTAAGCAAGCATGCTGAAAATTGGCTAGTTCCTCTGAAATTTTTATTCTTGTCCTTGGGTGGACAGTGACATCTACTTAAAATAGTATTGTTTAGACATGTGGAATGATTTCTAACCTGAATGGAAAAGGTGTGAAAAAGCAACACAACTTTCTAGACTTAGTTGTGTTCTTTTTCTGCTATTAAAAAAATTATTTAAATGACCACATTATTTTAATAACTCAAAATGGAATAAGGAGATGGCAGGTTTTGGGGGGAAGGGAGTGTTGAGAAGGGTCTTGCTCCGTCTGCTGGACTAGAGTGCAATGGCCTCTGCCTAGCTCACCTCAAACTCCTGGGCTCATGTGATCCTCCCACCTCAGCCTGTCAAGTAGCCGGGATGACAGGCACGTGCCACAATACCTGGCTAATTTTTCTATTTTTTGTACAGACAAAATCTTGCTCTTTCTTCCACTGGTCTCAAACTCCTGGCCTCAAGTGATCCTCCCACCTCAGCCTCCGAAAGTACTAAGATTACAGGCATGAGCCACTGCACCTGGCTAATAGGTAGTAAGATTTAAGGAAATATAAACACCTCAAAAGCACAGATACTTTTCATCTAAAAGCAATTAAGGCTTAGATCAATCATGACTTTATTGGTGAGGAGAGTCTATTATTAGGAATATCTCTTTGTTCATGATCATTCCAAGCTTTGAATTTATAAAAGAAAACCTTTCTCTAAATACGGAGAACGTTAGCAGACAAAAGGTTTTTGTGTTTTGTTTCCTTTAGTTTTTTCAATTCTTTTAATGAGCCCTGTGGTGACTCCACTGAACAGCGGTTTTCTAACATGGAGATATGTAGAACATGTATTTTTCCAATGCTTCTCTTTTTTTCCCCCACTCAGGTCATTATGTGAAAGTGTGCTGCTATGTTTAATTCTGATCATTACGTTCCTTTGATTTTCAATTATTTGATGGTTAATTTACATCGAAAAGAATTTCTTTTTAAAATCTTCAGTTGTGCAGTCAGATTTTTTAAAGGTTTCTAACCAAATTGCCTGTAGGGCCCAACTTTACTTTTCCCTTTCAAGATGTTAAAATTACTTAAATTAGAAAGGATGGTGTGTAATGCAAATATCCAGATAAATACCCCCAGTAATTTGGGCTGTCAATAGCTGAGCAGTTCTATTTGGGAAACGCACCTACTTTTTAACAACCCTGTGGTACTGAGCGAGTCACCTAACATCTCTTGTTCTCATTGTTCTTATTTATACAGAAGTTGAACAGTATGGTCCTTTGGGTTATTTTTCAGTATGATAGTCTATTCTGACCTCAAAAGGACAATTCTTTCTTAAATGCTTGAAGGTATTTATCCCCTTCCTTTCCTTACCTTGTACTGATTATAAACCCACTAGGTGCCCGATACTATAGTAGAATCTGTTTTTTCCAAAATAATTTATTTTTTTAGAAAAGCTTTAGATTGACAGAAAAACTGAGAAGGTTATAAGAGAGTCTACTTACACATGGCATGTGGTTTCACCTATCAGTAATATCTGGCCTGAGGATGGGACTTATGTTGCAGGCGAGGAACCAATGTTACATCACTGCAATTAGCTAAATGCCATGGTTTATTCAGGCGTCCTTAGTTATCACCAAGGTTCATTTTCCAGTTAAGGATCCCATCCAGGATACCACGCTACACTGGGGTGTCATATCTCTGTAGACTCTCATTGGCTATGATGGCTTCTCATATTTTCTTGTTATTGATGACTTGGACAGTTTTGAAAAACCTTGTCCGGTATTTTGTTGAACATCTCTCAGCTGGAATTTGTCTGGGTTTGTTCTCCTGGCTAGACTGGAGTTATGGATTTTACAGAAGATGATCACAGAGATAAACTGTCATTTTTATCATAGATCAAGGGCGGCACACACTATTAGTTTGATTTATAACCTAATATTGATGTTGATGCTAACCTTGATTTCCTGGCTGAGGTCGTGTTTGTCAAGTTTTCTCATTACTTTTTTTTTTTTTTTTTTTTGCTCTTTTCCATATTGTACTTTTAGGAAGAAAGTAACACTTAAAAAAATTGCAATACTTTTTTTTAAGTAAAAACACAGTATAGTAATATAGTTTAAAAAAACAAAAAAACAATTGCTTCCCTGACATGAGAGCAGTGTATCTGCATAAATTATTTTTAATTCTTTCACAGTGAAATTCACATCTTCCCCCATTTATTCATATTCATATATGAATATATCATATATATATATCTCAGCAGGCATTGGCAGATATTTATTCTATTCTTTTTGTTGCTGTTGGCTGAGACAGGGTCTTGCTCTGTTGCCCAGGCTAGAGTGCTTGGTGTCAAGTGATCCTCCTGTCTCAGCCTTCACTTGTCACGCCGCCTAGCTAAATTTTCTACTTTTCATAGAAACAGGGTTTGGCTGTGATGTTCAATTTAGTCTCAAACTTCTGGCCTCAAGCAATTCACCTTGGCCTCTCCAAGGGCTGAGATTATAGGTGTGAGCCACCCTATTTAATTTTACATGCTGGGTTGTGATCCTTGTGTGTTTGTTTGTTTTGGTGACTGAGATCTGAACCCAGGTCCCTGCGGCCACAGTGCCGAACCCAAACCGCTGTAGGATCACCAGCCATAATCTACTCCTTCTTTATTTTGTTGCTCAGATTTTTCCAGCGTTTTCAACTCAAAATTGGGCAGTGGTCCCCAACCTTTTTGGCACCAGGGACGGGTTTTGTGGAAGGCAGTTTTTCCGCAGATCCAGGTGGGGCGCTGAGGGTCTGCGAGGAGGCGGATCTCAGACCCCGGATGCAAACACAGGGGTTGTAAATGCAACGTGGCTCGTCCTGGTCCCCGCTGCTCTGCTCCTAACAGGCTACAGACCCTACCAGTCTGTGGCCCAGAGTTTGGGAACCATAGGGTTGAGGAAAAGCAAGAAATCAGTATTAGATAATAAAAAGTATTAACAGTATTTCTAATGAGTATTAGAAATCAAAATTCCAGCCTCTACCCCTTGCTTATCTCTATTCTCCTTCAACATAGCGGCCAATGTAGGTTTTTGTTTTATTTTGTTTTTAGCAGTCCTTACTTTCTAGTACTACAAGATGCTCTGGACTCACGGATTTCTTGTTCCAATCCTACAATTATCCATTTATCTAAAAAACCACCATCTTCTCAAAACTAGTATTAGAAACCAAAATTCTAGCCTCTTCCCCTTGCTTGTCTCTATTCTCTAAGAGCAGGAAAGTTGGTTTCCACCATCTTCCACAAACTCCTTTAATTTTTAATTCAAATATATATGTATAGCAATGCAGTAGGTCCTCTGTAGCCAGGGGTCCCGCATCTGCAGATTGCAATCAACAGGGAAGGCGAGGCCCGTGGACACAGAGAGCAGACTGTAGGGGAGTGGAGATTCCATGAATTTCAGAATGTGTGAGTAGCCATTAACTCAAATCCCCAAGGAAAGCAACTTTATTAACTAACTATACTGCTTATGAGTTCTCTTTGCCTTTAGTATTATGGGATCAATTCATTTCCAAAGTTATTAGGTCAGCATCCTTCCCCTCCCCCCCAAACTCCTTCATTGAGATTTTTTCCCATACACTTATAATACAGTTAGATTGTCTTGTTATGGTTTATATTCCATACTGGTATTCTCCAACCTCTTAGATGTTTTTTTAAATATTTTCATTTATTAAGGTCCACTCTTGTGGTATGAAGTTCTGTTAGTTCCGTAGGACAGACGAATGCATAATGTTACGTACCCACCATTACAGCATCACACAGGATAATTTCATCCCCTAAAGAAACAAATGAAACTATTTTTTACCTATTTGTCCTTTCTCCCCTCTGCCCATGGGTAACCATGAAACTTTTTATTGTCTATAGTTTTACCCTTATCTAGAAGGTCATATAATTGGAATCTTAAAGTATGTAACATTTTCAGACTGTCTTCTTACACTTAGCAAAATGCATTTCAAGATGCTCAAGGTCTTTTCATGTCTTGTGACTCATTTCTTCTACCACTGAACAATATTCCATTGCATGGATGCAACACAATATGTTATCCAATTGCCTACTGAAGGTAATTACCAATTTTTGGTAATTATGAATAAAGTTAGTATTATCATTCTGATACTGGAATTTTGTTCTTCGCTAGGTTCTTGGTCTTGGTGATTCAAAGAATGAATTCACAGACCACAGATCAGTGGTAAGATGGGATTTATTTACAGAAAAGAATACGGAAGTGCCAGAGCTCCTGGCAGAGAGAAAACTCCAGTTGGGAGAGAAGTGCTCTCTCCCCCCCACCCTGTCTGTAGGCTCTTTGTCTAGGGATATATATAGTCACATGGGCCCTCGATAGTTACGTTTAGCATATCTGGGACATGTCCGGAACAACATGCCTGGGATGCAAATGAATGGCTACAATCCCTTTTATTCCCAGGCCTAGGAAATGGGGACCCCTGCCCACCCTCCAGCCTGCTGGTTCTGCTGCTTGCTGCCACCGCACCAATAGCACCAAGGTGGAGGCAGCTGGTCCTTGGCCCCCAGCTCCACGACCTGGCTGGGATACCATTTGTCCTGTATCAATTCATATGAAGATTTTTGTGTATACATATGTTTTCAAATCATTTGGGTAAATACCCAGGAGCGCACTGCTGTCTATAGTAAGACTCTGTCTAGCATTGTTACAACT
Source organism: Galagoides demidoff (assembly GCA_963574575.1). NCBI lineage: Eukaryota > Metazoa > Chordata > Mammalia > Primates > Galagidae > Galagoides > Galagoides demidoff. The sequence continues at coordinate 4,260 of CAUYQV010099860.1, read as the reverse complement.
TTTGCTAACTACCAAATGTCTTCCTAAGTGGCTGCATCAGTTTGAATTCTTGTTAATATTGAACGAGAGTTCCCACTGCTCTTCATCCTTGTCAGAATAGTATTATCAGTCTGGGGGATTTTAGTCATTCTAACGTGTATTAAGTGATACTGCGTTGTTGTTTTAATTTGAAATTCCTTGATAAAGCATGATAATGAGCATCATTCATGTGCTTATCTGCCACTGGAATGTATTCCTTGGTGAGCTAAATATTTTGAACTGTCTAACCATATATAACCACAGCTAGATTCTCCTGTTATGGTTTGTATTCCATGGTTTCTTATTGTTGAGTTTTAGGAGTTCTTTGTAGATATTGCCTATATATTTCTTTAACTGAGTGATAAAGGTCACAGGGATAAGATTCATAAGACAAAGATCATGAGATGACGGATCTGAGTAGGAGAAATCAGTCTGGCAAATAGGGTTCCAAAAGAGAGAATGACCATCATAAGGACTTGCTTCATGTTAGTAACGTGTCCTCTTTCTTTTATTTTTAATTTAAAAAAAATTAAGTGAATTTTTCATTTAATTCAAAAGACCAAATTTTGGTCTTTTAACTTAGTCAAAAGACTAAACAAAAAACTAAATTTTAATTTTAAAAACCTTCCTAATCACTAATTGTGCTATTTTGCTTTTTTGGTCTAAATTCAAACTTATTTAGAAGCTGTCATATAGGCACCAAAATTTATGTGGCATATTAAACTTGGAAACTGACATATGTAAACATCATCTAAACCATAAACCTTATTTCAAAATCAATTTACATAATATGTAAACAAACAGGCTTTCAATCAAAGTTTAATCAACTTATTATTAAATATTAATATAAAACTGACATTCTCTCTAATTTATGTAACTCCAGATCAAAAAAAGCCCTTTAATTTACTTGTGGTTTCAAACTTCATTTGTTTTCTTCAAGCAATAGAAAAATACACAATAGATACAAACTGTAAAAGCCACTTTTTAGGATATAATTTATTTCAACTTGAGAAAGTATAATTTTAACTAGTTACATCTAAAATTATATAGATTCTTCTTAAAACTTATGTTAATATTATTTAGGTTTTAGATACCTAAATAAAAAGAAATAAATAGTTTTGTTCTATTATTTGCCCCTCAAATACAAGCTTTTAAAATATTTAAGTATTAATAAGATTGTTTTCTGATATAGGTATGCATAGTTATATGTCATAGATGTAACAATCATTTACCTTAAGGTAACTATATAATTTATCATCCAAAGAAGTATAGTCTTGCAAATAAAAGAAAACAGTAGTAGTAATAATGGTAACAGTAGTATTGAAATAATGGGCATAAACTTAGTGTGTACTGGACACATCTGGACAAAAGGTTAAAGTTAACCTTAATTTTTAAAAAATGGGGTCAAATATTACCAAAAATACTCAAAAGTTTACAAAATACCTCCTATTAACTGGCACTAATATAGTAATTTTTCATCATGCATAATAGATATTTAATAAGTTATTTATAGATATAGTGATATTCACTCAGTAACAACTGTCAGAATGTTTCCCTCTTAGCCTGTGAATTGGGAGTGGGAAACTACGGCAAGGCAGCAGGTTTTTCTTATCTCATGGAACAATTTAGAAATATATTGAAAATCTTTACCAGGTTATCCTGTTCCAAATTGACCTCCCTCACAAGGTTCCTGAAAAGCTACCATTAAAACTTAATTACTTTTTTGAAGGCCATATTTTTCAAAGTCCATTCAAGGTATATCAGATTGTCAGATACTACTGGTTAGGGCAAAGTCTTAGTAAACCATCCTATGGGTGCCAACACCTTCAGTTTAGATGTGGAAATTTTTTAATGGAAAGTAAGTAAGATTAATATATCTCAACTCTTGCTTGTTGTTTATAAAGGAGGTAAGCCAAAATACCTCTATCCAGAGAAAAGATAAATTAACTGCAAGAAGAAAGGAGAAAGAGCATTTTCTGAAAGTTTTCTGCTTAAACCTCTTCTGTTTAGAATTCATCCCCGCTTGTTGTTTATATTTTTGTATAATATGGGAGATATTTTCCCAACTAGATAATGAAACAAAGAGATGAAATAATGCTAAGTTTCACAGTAAGTTTGTAATAACCTGGGGCTAGCAAGATGGGAGAAACGTCACCAGGTAGCAGTACAGAGAGGAAGTGGCCGCAGGGAAAATCCCCCAGTGATTTTTGCTTAGCAAAAAGATGCCTGGAGAAATTTTGCCTTGACTATTGCTACATAAACACCACTTATACTAGTGCAGTGATTTTCAAGCTGTGTGCTGTGGCACAGTGGTGTGCCTTGAGAGGATCTTAGGTGTGCTGCGAAAAAATTTAAAGATCATTAATTAAATTATTTTTGAAAGATGTTCAAATCACAGTTAAGTTTTTTCTGTGTGTGTATGATCAACATAACTTAAGTGTGCCACAAAAGTTTAACTATAGGTTCAAAATAAAAGGTTGAAAATACTGACTTAGTGGTCAGTAGCTGGCCGGCAGCTTACACCTGTAATCACAGCAGAGGATAAGGGAAAACTTAGTGGTTTAAAACAACTATTTTACCCTTGTTCATATTTCCATGGTGTGGGTTCAGTTCTTGGTTCTTCTGATCCATGTCCTTCCTCCATGCGACATCAGCTGGGGGTTTAATGGGGCTGGAAGGTCCAAGATGGCTCATTTACGTGGTTTCCATTTGCTGCTGACTATTGACAAGGGACTCAGCTGGGTTCATCAAACAGTGTTGTCCTCCATGTGGCCTTTTCCTATAGTATTGGCTTTTCACAGCATAGTTACCAGATTCTAGGGGGCAGGACGTAGAAGCTACCTGCTGTAGGTTGGATTCTCAAGAAGATTCTGAGAGGTTGGGAGTATAAGATGTTTATGAGGAATTAATAGTAAGGAAGCAGCAGAATTAGGCAGAGGCAGAAATCAATCTTTGATGTAGTTGATTAACTTGCCCACTTGCAACATATCAGAGCAAAATATTCAGACCTGAAAGAATATGACTTCAGGTGAGGCTTCTATAGCTCAGGTAGATGCTTAAGGAGTGAGTTCAAGCCTGAAGGCTATTTGCTGTCTTCATCCTCACTGTGGCACAGAAAGTTCTTCCTGAAGAGGCGATCTGAACAGCTCATCTCCTGTCTACCACACTACCAATCTTCTTAAAGCCTTGCAAGTTCTAAAACAGCAGTTTCACCAATTTCATAGCCAGTTGATATAGGAGTTAGTCACAGGAGTAGCTCATATTCAAGAAAAGGGGAAATAAACTCTGCCTCTTGACATTAGGACTAATATGCAGAGAGGGGAGTGATTGCGAGAGGCACTCTAGATTCTGCCCTCTTGCGAGTACAATCCCCATATGAAGTACACTCACCATATCACAACCCTGCCGCAAATTCCCGTTCCACTGTGGAATCAGCTCATACTCCCTAAGGTTATTGTGATTTGTTGTCAGAGTCAGATATAGGCGTGTTTGGGGATTGGGGAGACTTCTCACAGCTCCTCAGAAGCAACTTGGAACAAAAAAATAATAAAACACAAAGAAAATCATTATCTGCTCTATACATACCCAGCATGCAGGAGTGAAAAAAGGCAGCCACAATAGAAATCTCCACTTTAAAACAGTGGAACAGGAGTCACAGAGCAGTTACTGGTTCATAGCAATTCCGAAATCGAGCAGAGCATTCACCACTTTCTCGATTTCAAGAGACAGAGAATGTTCCTTTATTAGGGTCTATTTCTGCTTAATGAGGGTTGTTCTCTATAGCTCTGCCTTCTGAGTCTTCCTTTTCCATAAGAAACAGAATATGTTTGTAATTTAGTAGTTTTCTAACACAAGAGGCTTGTTTTTCATTGTTCATTACTTCTGTTCCATTTAGTCTAAGTTGTTAAAATTTATTTGAATAATTTTTCACTTCCTCAGTATAAAGTAGTAATCTGCACCATTATTTTAATATAGACTCTTTACAACGTACCCCTCTCTACCTTAGCTTTAGAATCAGGGTGCCATTGTTTTAATACTTTTAATTCTTAAAATCCCTTTTGTCTAGTCCAAAGGGTTTAAGAGGCATTCTCTCTTTTTTTTTTTTTTGAGACGGAGCCTAAAGCTATCCCCCTGGGTAGAGTGCCATGGCATCACAGCTCATAGCAACCTCCAACTCCTGGGCTCAAGCGAGTCTCCTGCCTCTGCCTCCCAAGTAGCTGGGACCACAGGTGCCCGCCACAA
>CAUYQV010099859.1:0-39675 GCA_963574575.1 Galagoides demidoff | reverse complement strand
GTAGAGTGCCATGGCATCACAGCTCATAGCAACCTCCAACTCCTGGGCTCAAGCGAGTCTCCTGCCTCCGCCTCCCAAGTAGCTGGGACCACAGGCGCCCTCCACAACGCCTGGCCATTTTTTGGTTGCAGCCATCATTGTTGTTTGGCGGGCCCGAGCTGGGGATTCGAACCCGCCACCTTAGGTGTACATGGCTGGCGCCTTAGCTGATTGAGCCACAGGTGCCGAGCCCAGTAGTAAGAATTTAAAGTAGAAGCTTACCTGTACTCATCACTTAGATTCCACAATTTATTTTACTCTATTTGTTTTATCATATACTATCCATTTTTCTCTCCACCTACTAGTCCATTTCAAGGTAAGTTAGCGGCTCAGCGCCTGTGGCTCAATGGCTCGGCACCTGTGGCTCAATCGGCTAAGGCGCTAGCCACGTACACCTAAGGTGGAGGGTTCGAGTCCCCAGCCTGGGCCCACCAAACAACAATGATGGCTGCAACCAAAAAAAAAAAAATGGCCGGGTGTTGTGGCGGACGCCTGTGGTCCCAGCTTCTTGGGAGGCGGAGGCAGGAGACTCGCTTGAGCCCAGGAGTTGGAGGTTGCTATGAGCTATGATGCCATGGCACTCTACACAGGGGGATAGCTTGAGGTTCCATCTCAAAAAAAAAAAAAAAAAAAAGGTAAGTTAGCAAAAATGAGTATACTTTCCATGAAATACTACTGCATGAATATTATTAACTAGAGTTCTACACTTGTTAAGAGTTGTCTTTTTTTACTTAAGGTAAAATTTACATATTATGAAATACATAGCTCTTAATGTACCTGTTCATGAGTTCTGACAAATTCATAAAATTGTTTAACCCGAACTCTTTACTAGATATGGAACATTACCATCAGCCCATAAAGTTTCCTCATGCTCCATCCCAGTAAATCCCTGGCTTAGCCTCCTGGGAGGAGACAACTATTAAAATCTTTTCCTACCGTAGATAAGTTTTACTTGTCCTGGAAGTTCATATAAATGGGACCATGTAAGTCTTTGGGGGAATTATACATTTTCATTTTTCCCGGCCTGGGAATGGAACTGCTAGATCATAGGGGAGATATTTTTAGTTTCATAAGAAACTGCCAAATATTTTTCCAAAGTGGTTGTACTATTTGTATTCCCACAAACAATGTTGATAGTTCCTGTCCTCCATACCCTCACCAATAGGTTTTTTACTTTGATATTTGGTTTTGCATGTGGTTGTATAGTGGTGTGTTGTTGAGGTTCACTGTGGCGATAATTTATATTACCCTGAGAACTAAGGAGGATGAGCATCATTTTACGTATTTATCCACCCTTTGATTTTTTCATTTGTAAGGGTCTCTTCATCTCTTTGCTCATTTTCCTGTTGGACTGACTACTTTTTTCTTATTTCTGTCTTGGTTGTTCTTGGCTTTTCGGATGTTTCTGTACACTTCAGAGCTAGCTTATAAATTTATACACACACAGACTATTGTCATTTTGTTTGGGATTATATTGAATCTATAGGAATTTTGTTTTTTTGAGGAGAATTAAAGCAGTTACAATATTGAGTTATCCAGTTCCTGTCTACAGATAACTCTGTTATTTAGATTTTCTTCAGTTTCTCTCCATATGTTTTTTTTTTTTTTTTAATTTTTTTTTTTTGAGAGAGCCTCAAGCTGTCCCCCTGGGTAGAGTTCTGTGGCATCACAGCTCACAGCAACCTCCAACTCCTGGGCTCAAGCGAGTCTCCTGCCTCAGCCTCCCAAGTAGCTGGGACCACAGGTGCCTGCCACAACACCTGGCTATTTTTTGGTTGCAGCCGTCATTGTTGTTTGGTAGCTTGGGCTGGATTTGAACCCACCACCTTAGGTGTATATGGCTGGCGCCTTAGCCACTTGAGCCACAGGCACTGAGCCACTCTCTATACGGTTTTATAGTTTCTTTGTGGAGGCCAGGCACATCTTTGGTTAGATTTATTTCTAGGCCTTTGATAGTTTTGATTCTGTTGTAAATGGTAATAAAATTGTGTTACTGAACTTTGTTGCGGGTGTATAGAAATACAAGTGGTTTTTCTATATGTGAATCTAGAAACCTTGCTTAGTTAGGCTTGGTAGTTCTAATAATTTATTTGTGGATCCTTCTGCATTTTTAAGTATGTTAAACATATAACCTGGAAATAGAGTTTTTGTTCTTCTTTTCCTATTCGTATGCATTTTTTTGCCTTACATATCTGGTTTTTATTGCTGGTGTGCTTTGTTATCTTTGTGAGCTAGAGATTATAGTTAAATAGATAAAAGTTAAAAAGTTAAATAACTTTTAAGACTATTGAGACCTAGCAGGAATGTATCTTTTTCTAAAAGGGTTTTCATTGTTTCTTTCATGAGCCTGGGGTCAATACTAGTCCAGGCCAATTTTAATTCAGATTTGGTGGGGGGAACCTGTAGCCTTCTAGATTCTTGAGTGGCCTTTTGACTAAATTTACATTTTACAGAACAACTCAGGGAGGGCTGATAAAGTTCTAGTTGACCTCTAGAAGTAATTGTCTACAATTATTAGAATTTAAGGTGTTTTTTGTTTGTTTATCTTGTTTTGTTTTTTGAGACAGCATGTCACTCTGTTGCCTGGGCTAGAATGCCATGCCATCATCATAGCTCACTGCAACTTAGACTCCTGTGCTCAAGCAGTCTTCCTGCCTCAGCCTCCTGAATAGTCGGGACTATAGTCACCAGACACCACATCTAATATTTTTTAACTTGAGTTTCTTTTTTCTTTCTTTTCCCCCATCTCCCATCCCTTTTCCCTCATTCTTCCTTTCCTCCTTCTCCCCTTTCCCTCTTCTCTTCCCCTTTCTTTCTTGTCAGGGTCTTACTCTTTTACCCTGGCTGGAGTGCAGTGGTATCATTAAAGGTCACTGCAACCTCAAATTCCTAGACTTGTGCTCATTCCTCAGACTCCTGAGAAGCTGGGACTGGAGGTGCGCACCACTAGGACAAGCTAATCTTTCTATTTTTAGTAGAGACAGGGTCTCACTCTTGCTAAGGCTAGTTCCAAGCTCTGACCTCAAGAGATTCTCCAGCCTCCACCTCCCAAAGTGCTAGGATTATAGGCAGGTATGGGCCAAGGTGTTTAGCCTAAGGTGTTTCTTTATGATTCCATTGAGTACTTTATTTCTGTTCCTAATTTTTTTGGTCTGTTTTCTAGAGATTCTTTTTTTTTAAAATCACCACTTCTTGTTTCCCATTCGTATGAATATTATTTGGCTTGTCTTTTATTTCTTTACTCATAATAACATAGTTATCATCTGTATTCTTTGAGTTTTTTCTATTGTTTTTGCTCATGAAGCATAGTTTTATTATATTCCTTGTTATAAGATGTGGTTGACGTTATATTTGAAAATTTATATGTAGAAATACTTTGAGGCATACTGTGAAGGTGCTTTTTTCCTGAAAGATTTGAGTTTGCCATTGCCTGGTGCCTGGGGCAGTGAATCAGGGACTAGGTGAAACTTGTTCAAGCCTTGCGATTCCCTGAGGATGTACCTACATCATTCCCTGCAAGGGTCTCTTACTAGATACTTCACTTTGTATGGCTACAACTTTGTATATAAACCTTCTGTGTGGTAAAGATGATGTTCTTATTTATTCTTTTTTTTTTTCAGAGATAGAGCCTCAAGCCCTAGGTAGAGTGCAGTGGCATCATAGCTCACAGCAACCTACAACTCCTGGGCTCAAGCCATTCTCCTGCCTCTGCTTCCCAAGTAGCTGGGACTACAGGCACCTGCCACAAAGCCCGGCTGTTTTTTGGTTGCAGCTGTCATTGTTGTTTGTTGGGCCTGGGCTGGATTTGAACCTGCCAGCTCAGGTGTATGTGGCTGGTGTCTTAGCTGCTTGAGCCACAGGTGCTGAGCCAAAGATGATGTTTTAAAATTTTATTAATGTTTTTGTTTTCTGTAAGAGGCTGATTTGAATAAGGTAGTCTATTTAACCAGATACTTCTTGGAGGTTTAGCTTTCCCCCCTTATTTTTATAAGTAACTCTGTGATGAAGAAACGTTGTTCTTGCTCGCGTACTTCTTCTGCTTCTTACTTAAGATGATTGGAAGTAAACTTACTGGAGGCTGCAGTTTTTAAAGCTATTTGATATACACATGATGTATTGCCGAAGTGCCCCCCCCCCCACAGATTGTGCCAATCGTCTGTATTTTAAGTCTTTTTAACTTTCATGTTTTAATGGGCAGAAAATAGTTTCCATTATTATTTTAACTTACCATTTATTATTTTGACTTTTGTGAAATTGGCTATTCATGTTTTACTACTGGTGGATCACTTGTACTTAGTGTTTTTAAACTTTTAAAAATCTTTTTAAAATTTGACTTTTTTAAAAAAATTTGACTTTTTTAAAATTTTGACTTTTTAAAAATCTTTGACTTTTAAAAATCTCATGACACATTGAACCTAAAGTTAAACTTTTGCAGCACACTTAAATTATGTTGATCAAAAAAAGAGTAAAGAAAAGAATATACTTACTGTGCTTTGATCTTCTTTTGAAAATAATTTAATTAATGATCTTTACAAATTTTCACTGCATACCTAAGATCCTCTCATGGCACACCAGTGTGCCATGGCACATGTTTGAAAATCACTGACCAAGGGGCTTATTGTAAGTAACTCAGGTGTCAGATGATGCCAATATTTCCTTTAGTTTGTCATTTACGTTTCATCTTCATTTACAGATATGTATACTTCTTTTGTATAGAAGTTTAAAGCTAATATCTGGTTAGATTTGTCAGTTTTTTCTTTTATAAGGTCATAGTCAGTCTCAGATAATAAAATTATAATTGTTCCTAGCATAAGTAATGTTTTAAGTTTGGGCTTGTCTTATGTGACTAGAAAATAGAGAAATAGTTAAACCATTCCAACCTCAAATAGGTATTTTAATAAGGTAAATAACTCTTGAATTGAAGTAATGTTCATTTTTATTCTTAAATTAACTTGAATTTTTATTATAATTTTTTCCCTTTTTCTTATTATAATGCTTTTTGTTTCTCTGCTACTGTCCTTTCAGTGTATTTCCTTAGAAATTGACAGAGTTAAAATTTGAAAGAATATTGAATTTAGATTTTCTTCCATATTTTGCCTTCTTTAATGGTAGTGATAATGATTTACTAATCATCCTATTAGGGATGTTTTGAGATATCAGTTTTACAGTTCTTTATTAATGTATAGATTATTCACTAGAACTGATGAATTGAAACTGATGAAGACTTTAACTTTTTTAAACAGTTAAAATTTTTTTTTTTTTTAAAGCTAAGTGACGATGAGAAGAGTCTCCGAGAGAAGGAGATTATTGCCTCCTCACCAAGTTTAAGTGAGACTGTCTTTGAGTCAGAGTCAGTTTATAAGGTATGTAAACATTTAAACTATTTCCTACATTTTGTTAGACTTGTTGCATTGAGCTTTGTAGAAATATTTACTTAACGCGTTTGTATAATGTAGACTCTCATCCCCACAGCTACTCTTCCCCTGCACCGTGACCATTCTCATGGCACTGGGAGTAGGCCAGCATTCTCTGCAGGGCTGTCCCCTCCCACCGGTGCCTCCTCACCCTGCCTGGGCTCTGACCTCCTACTGCGGGCCATATTCTTTTTTTTTTTTTTTTTCCTCTTTTTTGAGACAGAACCTCACTATGTCACCCTTTGTAGAGTGCTGTGGCCTCACAGTCCATAGCAACTTCAAACTCTAGGCTTAAGTGATTCTCTTGCCTCAGCCTCCCAGATGGCTGGGACTACAGGCGTTTGCCACGATGCCCGACTATTTTTTGTTGCAGCTGTCATTGTTGTTTAGCTGGTCCAGACTGGGTTTGAACCCGCCACCCTTGGTGTTAGTGGTTGGCACTGTAACTCCTGTGCTACGGGTGCTAAGCCTGCAGGCCATATTCTTAAAGGAAGACTCTCCTTGCATTGTTTGGGCTTCTGTGCCCTGGGCTGTCCCCTAGAAGGATACTGTCATCACTCCCTTGGCCCCGACCCCCTGTCTGGATCTCTGACTTGTTATGGGAGCCCCCTTTACTGCTCTTGGTCTCTGATACTGTGCTTTGGTCTGTCCCCCACCCCTGTTGTCTCTCCCTCTCATTCTTCTTGGGCTCTGACACTGTGAGCCTACTTGCTCTTCAGTGGGAATGCCTCCCTTAACCTCGTCAGATCCCCGCATCCTCTGTTTGGCTGCCTCAGTTTTCCCCACCTCTCAGCACAGGTATCTATTTTACATTCCCTCACCAAATAGCTTTTGGACGGAATAGTTGCTGAAGAGGAGGAGATGAGAGCTGAAATCATTTTATACAACTGCAGCTCCACATTTCTTTTGAAAAGGATGTGCGATTATTGTGGGTGCATGTCTGCCATCATGTTAGCTCCCATTCCAGTTTCCCGATTTCTACCTGTGGGGCCATCATTCAGTCAGCCTTTCAAGCGTCAACTGTGGGAATCAATATTTATTCCTCTCATACCACAAATTTTCCATTATTCTGCCCTCATCTCACCTTTTGCTTTTGCTTGGGGATTTTTATTTCCACTGTGACCACCTTAATAAGCTAGAATTGTGGAATATTACAGACAAAGAACCCCTTAGGGTCGTTTAGCCTCTCTCTTTCTCCCCTCTCTAAGTTTCATAGAGTTGGCTGTTGAGCTTTAGAGGCATTCATTACATTCACTGAATTTTAAGTCCGGTCAGTAGCAGAGCTTGGATTGGAACTCAGGTTTACAAATCTACCTCCTTTTCTTGCCTCTGTTATTGCAATAACCCTTCTTACCTGCTTCTCTGGTAAGTCATTTGTGAACTATGTCCAGTGGTCCAGTGTCACTCGGTACTGCCCTGCAGGGCTGTCTGACTTGCCATGTGTGTGTCTGTCTGCATTTTTTTTTTCAGCTCAGTGATGAACTCCTTGAGGGCAAGGACTGTGATTGTAGTTGTAGATATCAGTTAATCAAAAAGCTCTCTCTTAAAAATACATGATCTGGGAGATGTTGTTAGATACACAGGAGAATAGGCATAAAGACCTGACTCTTCCTTAAAACTAGGATAAATGCCTTTGGGGATCATTTTTCACTTAACTTTTAAAAATCTTTATTATTTATTTATTTGTTTACAGAGTCTTACTCTGTTGCTCTTGGTGGAGTGCTATGGCATCATAGCTCACAGCAATTTCAAACTTCTGGGTTCAAGTGATCCTCTTTCCTGAGTCTTCCAAGTAGCTGGGGCTACTGGTACCCTCCATGACACCCTGCTAATTTTTTTTAGAGACAGAGTCTTGCTCTTGTTTAGGCTGGTTTCGAACTCCTGAGCTCAAGCAATCCACCCTCCCAGCCCTCTCAGAGTGCTGGGATTACAAGTGTGAGCCACTGAGCCCAGCCTAAACCTAATTTTTAACAAGGAGAAAGACTGTATTGGAGAATGAGGATAATTTTTATAGTTTACCAATATCATATTCTGCTTATCTCTTAGAATTTTAGGGTAGTTCATAGGACTTAAAAAAATCTAAGTAGAGTTTTCTTTTAATAAATACTTATGGCACCGGGGTGGGAGGAAGGGGTAATATAATAAAGAAACAAATACTAATGGCAAATATTTTAATAGCAAAACTGAATGCTTATTATTTCATTTCCTAGTGAGTAGCTTTTCCAGTAAATTCTTTTAGAGTAAGAATGGAAACAGATGAAGAAATTCAAATCACTTTATTTACATGTAATTTTTGGTACAGACTATCTTATATACAAATTAGGATTCTATTTGATTCAGAATAAAATGTGGGGTATGTCATAATGAGGTGAGTGACATGCTTAGAGGTCTTGATTAGGAGTTTGAAATTCCGAGGATTATTATTTCTAAATTCAGAGGTTGAAGATACAAGATAGTATTCTAACTTGGCTTTTTAGTATTGATGTTAATTATTAGTTTTCAAAGCATCTACTTTGAAACAGTTTTTTACTGCTTCTTCTTAATGCTGTCTGTTTTGTTTTAAGGAATATAAATTGATCTTTTTGCTTTTCTTTTAGACCTGCTGGTAGTAATGAATTTATTTAGATTTAGTATATATGAAGACTTAGGAGGATTTCTTAATGGTAGGTGCCAACTCATTTTCCCTATTTTACTCTGAATTCAGGTTCCTTTTCCTGATGCTCTGGATTTGTTCCGAGGTAGGAGAGTCTATTTGGAAGATGGCTTTGCTTACGTACCACTGAAGGATATTGTGGCAATCATCCTGAATGAATTTAGAGCCAAACTGTCCAAAGCTTTGGCAGTAAGTGTTTCACTTTATTTCCATATTTGCATGGTGTAACTTTCAATTATATACCCTTGTTCTGTGCTTTTCCATGAAATAATTTAATTTTTGTAATAGTATTCGGATAGATTATGATGCGGTACTATTAATCCTAGAAGTTTTTGGTTTTTACTTGCTACTACTCAAAGTTGATTTTTAAATTTCTTCTTTCTCCTACTGATACCATGGTGAGTTGATTAATTTTGTGGGTGTACTCTGGGTTTCTGCAAGGGTGTGTCTGTGGAAGACACTGAGGTTTGTCTGATTGTTGGCTTTTTCCCTTCTTTTATCGTTCTTGGTTTTGTTCACCCATTTTCTTTCTGTTGACATTTTGAACAACATTTCTTTTTGTGAAAGAACTAGAAACTTTTCATGAGATTGGACATACCTGGCCGTTATCCATTAAACACCAACAGTGGCTCTCAGTCTCCATGACAACCAAAAATATCACTGTACATTTGAGAAGACTTCTGTGGTGTTGATAATACTGTTAAGCTGATCATGTTGGAGAGGTGAATGGTTAGGTGCTGGAAAACGTGGGTTATGTTTGGTGAATGGTTAGTGGTATATGGGTGAGATGTAGTGTTTAGGAAGAAGAATAGCAGAGGCTCATATTTTAACAGTGGGGATTACAAACGAAAGAGTTTGAGTTTTCTATTTGATAGTGGTTTCCAAACTTTTTGAGTATGTTCCCTTAGTTAAAATGTCACACTCCCCCTAATGTACAGATGGAGCCATTCTAAAATGGATGTTTTAAACAGGGTTAGGAAAAAAATAGGAATAGATACAGATATTAGTAATTTTTTCTTCACATCAGTAGGCCCTCTCATGTGCTTCCAGCTCGGAATCACCATTGTAAACTGGTGATGTTGATGCTGGAGACGTGTTTTAGTAGTAGGAAGTGAGACAGAGCTATTGGTGAGAGACAGTGATTCTGGTTTGGGGTCAGTTAAATTTATAATATTAATACGACATTCTGGTAAATATGCGTTAGAACTTGGAAGAGTGCTTAGAGATTCAGACATAGATTTGAAAGTCATCCACAGGGTTGTGAAATTTAAAGCCAAACTAGTGGATGCAATTTCTAGGAAGTGGCATGCGAGGAGGGAAGAGTCCTAAACACCCAGCTTAGTACACATGTATTAGAGGAATGGTCGCGGAGAGCAATGACTTGAATGATAAGTCATTCTGAGAAAGTTATAGCATTTTTCTCTGTCTCTGTGTCTCCCTCTGTCTATCTCTCTATATTTGTATTTATACAGATGTACACACACAGATATATGTAACATTTTAGAAAAACAAAGCTGTTGGCATCATTCAGAGACTAGTACCGAGTAAAAGTTATTTTCTCATTTTAGTGAAATAGTCAAGGTTTTCCATAGAATAAGTTTCATTTGTTGAAAGAAGTCAGTGGTATCTATGAAAGTGCCTTGAAAATTCTGAAGTCCTGTATACATTTATTAATCTGTTCATTTGAAGGGGCTAGTTCATGTGAAAAATAATAAATTGTGATTTTTCTGTTAATTTACAGTGCTTTGTACAGTTCTATGTTTTGTGATTATAAAACTTAGAGTTTTTAGAGCAGGAGAGATTTTAAAGTTGTATGATATTCATTTGTGTACTGTTTTGCCCTTTTCCTTGGCAACTAGAATGCAAACTCCAGGTTTATAAATATTGTCTTAGTTCAGGCTGCTATAACACATTATCACAGATTGGGTGACATCAACGGCAAACATTTATTTTTCAACATTCTGGAGGCTGAGAAGTCTGAGATCGGGATAGCAGCAGATTCCGCGTCTGGAGAGGGCCTGCGTCCTTGTGTGCAGCTGGTTGTCTTCTTGTATCCTCACATGGTTGAGAGCAGAGAGTGAGGAAGCAAACTCTCTCAGGTCTTATTATGAGGGTGCTAATCCCTTTCATGAGTCTCCACCCTCATGACCTAATTCCCTCCCAAAGGCCAAGGGATATGCTTGCTTTTCCTGGAGAACATGGCAGTGCTTAGCACAATGCCTTCTTTTATAAGAGACTCCCTATAAAGCTTGCCAATCATGCCTTTTCATTTTGCCTATGAATTTAACCCCAGAAAGGCTTACCAGCTTACCAAAACTCATACAGATCGTTAGTGAACAGCTGGGGTGAGTTTGTTATAGTTCGCTGTAGTTCGTTAGTGAAGGGCTTGAGTCCTTCGTAGTAGTTCTCCCCAAACTCCTTAAATTCAGTGCCCATTTTACGATACTCCGTTACCTCTCCCCAGGCCCAGTAAAATACCTCTGCTCCTCTCCTGCTTTCTGATTCACCTTTGAGCAGGTGTTTCCTTTGCATATATATATATTTTTTTGTGGTTTTGGGCCTGGGCTGGGTTTAAACCTGCCACCTCTGGCATATGCGGCCGGTGTCCTACTCCTTTGAGCCACAGGTGCCACCCTCCTTTGCATATTTTAAATTCTGGGCAGCTCTGGGGAGGAGATTGTGCCACATTCAACTTTATTATCTCTGATGCCTAGCACAGTGCCTTATAATGAGTGGGTGCTCAGGATCTGATGAGTTGCCTTGTGAGAGCTGCATGTTTGCATTCTTCTGATTTGTTGAGAAAACCAAAATGACACAGGGTTGCACTAAAGTACACTGTTTATGAGTGATCCCTGTATTTGATAATATGTGCAAAGTGCCGTACATGCAAAATATTTCTAAAACCTTGATTGCAGATGTTTATGAGCTCAGAATACTTCTGAAGAATTACCGTGGTTGGTGCTAGTCATTCAAATTGTTACTCTTTTTATAGTTCTTTACTGGAGTATGGAAGGTGTGAATTTTAGATTTTGCTTCTAAATTTATGATGCAACATAAGCCAGGTTGAAACTCTAGCTACCTATGAGAATGGTGGCTTTATTCTTCATGACCGAAATCTTTGGAGTAATCCTTAGGTCACTACTGTGGTTTTTTCCCTTCCTCATGCACAGAGAAGGTAAGATTCCTCCCACATTCCTCTATAAACATGTCCATTTTCACATCATTCATTTAAGAATTATAATTACCCACTAGTCTAAATTGGCTATAAAATACTTAATATTTTGACACATTATTTATACTTTATTTTTTTTTCACTGAACCATGCTGTTTCATTGATACCTGAGTGCACTGAAATACAGATTTTCATCCCCATTACCTACTTGTGATGAAAAAATATCCACAGATTCTGTTGCTAGGAAACAGCTGAATTCAGAAATACTTTTTTTTTGGGGGGGGGATTTGTAAATTCAGTTCTTTAACTATTCTGTGCTCATAGAGCAAAAATCTATTCAGTCACTATAAAGAAAGATGTATCACCTGTTTTCCAGTTTAAAAATTTTACACAGGGAGAGCTGAGAATATGTGAAATGTTACAGGATTGATTAAGTGTTCAGAATGTAATTTTTAGTAATGACTGGATGTTGAAAAGTAATGATTCTGTATTCTCCTTTGAGTTTCAGTTTTCTTACAATCTTTCTCGTTATTAATAAAAACGTGGGAGCAAGAACAAGGAGAGACATATGCGTACACATAACACATAGGAATTTAAACCAAAGTAAAATGCTACGTTAATTAAACCAACTTTCTCACATGAATGGCATTGGCCACGTCCTGTGTTAAATCGCTCAGGTCTGCTCTTTTACCTGTGATGCTTAATAATTGTGTGCTAGAGAAAGAATAAATGTTAAAAAAAAAAGTATATGGTTATAATAAGTTTGGCTTTCTTTTACAACTGTCATTTATTTTTGTCATAGTATAGTAGTATAATGTTTAGAAAAAAAGAGTTTTACTCAAGTGCAATCTATAACTTTGCTCGAGTGTCCACTATGTGCCAGGCGAAAGCACTGGAGACTCAGATCCAATTAAGCTTTCAGGGTGTTCAGGACGTATGAGAGGGAGCAGCACTGGAGAAGACATGTAAACAGTCATAACATGTGGTCAATAAAAAGAGAAGTGTGTAGCAGGTAAAGAGGCAGCACAGAGAAGAGGGTGAGGAGCTTAGTCTGGGTATTGCAGAAAGAATTTCAAAGATGTCAGCTCCTAGCTGGGTTTTGCAAGGCTCTTTTTTAGAGGTAAGCAATCCCTTGATCTAGCCTCTTCTGGGGATTACGGAGTGGGGAATAAGACCTCTGGTTTTTAAAATTTAGTTTCCTCCTTGTCTATAATACCCTTGGTTGGTAATGAACCTTAACATTTATTTTCTTGCCCGATACACTCAGGCAGGTGAGAGTGTTCATGTGCCAGTTTCTAATTCTGTACCTTCAAATTTCACTGCTTGTCTATTTAATTGCACATATACATTTAGAAATTTGTCAGGGAATGCGAAATCTGTCTTCTGATTTATATGCATTGCGAAATAAAAATCTTAATAAGCCTTCACGTCTTTATCTAAGTGACAGAGAGAACCCTAAGAACTTAAGTAGGCAGTGTATATACTAAAATTGGAGTGGTGCAGAAAATGTTTTCTGAAATGTTCTAGGACAGTAGTGTGTAAGTTCAAGAATATAACAAAAAATGAAAATTGTCTGAGACTAGTTGACTCTAGAAATAATCAAAGAATGAGAGAATTGAGAATAACATGCTTGGTTTCGCTTGAATTTTTAAAGGGATAATAACAGTAGAATGAAGTGTTTTATGATACTCTTGCTATTTTGTATAAAATCTTATTTATTATAATTTTATATTTTAGAGTATGTTTTAAAACACGGTGTTAGGTGAATTTCAGTGTTTTTATGTCTATATTTTAAAAGAGAAACCCTAACGTAGAGTCATGAGACTTTAGAAATATCATGAAAAATGCTTCCCCTTTGATTTAAAAAACTATGGTTATCCTTTGTGACACTGTGATTTTGTTCACATGCAAGATTATATTCGTTGAGTTGCAAAACAGGTGAACAATGTCAATGAGCTCACTAAATTGAGATATGAATGGGGTAATGATCTAGAAAATAGAGAATTGAACTTGGAAGAAGATACACAAGACAGATCACTTGCTCGTAAATTTGAAAAGAAGAATAGTGAGCAAGATTGGTAGCCAGCTTGTTATCTTCTATAACCATTTCATCAAAAACTTCACACTTATCACATTGACTATTAAAGGCTAAAATAACAGAAAGTAAATGAAACAACGTTCAGTCTTTGAGGAAAAAACAAACTAATACAGCTTTGGATTTTGGCAGGGCGTCCATAATCCTCCCCAAAAGAGAATAACAATTTGCATTTATAGTCTTTTCTTTCAAGTAGCTTAAAGCTTCGTCAGTACAGTTTTATAAATCCTTTGGACGACGTTTGAGTTTTGTTTAAAATACACATATTAAGAAGGAATTCATCTCTACTTCTTGTTAGTGGCCAAAAAAAAAAAAAAAAAGGACATACTGAAAGTCACAGAAATTATTTTTTTACCTTGATGGCGTCAATGTTTTATGTTTTCGCTGTTATTAACATTTTGGCTAAGGAATTTATTTACTCTTCAGCAAATATTTATCAGTTGCATACTGTGCATTAGGCTGGAGGCCATGTTCACACATACGGTAGAGGAGGGAGTGGAGAGACTTTGAAACTGTTTTCTCTTTCAATTTCATGTGGTTTTGAATCATTATTTTGACGTCAAAAGCTACTGATTTTAGCTGAAGAATTGGCCTCCTGGGTGATGGTGGTGGTATTAGTGGTGGATGGAGATAGGTTTCTAATTTTTTAATAAGCACATGCAGTATACCAGATGCTATTAAATTTGATATATGTGTTGCCGATTTAATGCTCTAAGCAACATTATGAAATGGTTATTTGCATGATTTTGCAGATGAGGAATCTTTGAAAGGTTGAGTAACTCATCTGAGGTCACAGTGTTGTTTAGTTACTGTGCCAGAATTCTAGGCCAGTGCATCTGAGTCCATAGTTCCTCTGCTCACAACCTTTAATTGTGTCTTCCTCTTCTTTGTGGGAAGTAGATATGAACATTCCTTTGTTGTTTTCTCTTTGGATCAGTGTTGGCGAGCATAAAGCATAAAGGTGTCAGTCAACATGGTGGGAATTTTACCAGTTATAAATATGTTAAACAAGTAGTTGAACAGTGGCTTAAACACATATATTTTTCTCAAAGTACTGCAGTGTCTCAATAATGGCGGGGCATGTCTCTTAAATCCTTTATCCTTTCTCTCATGGTTACAGCACTCAGTTGCTGGATATGTAAGTGCTTAGCTTCAGTTATGCCACATTAGCAAGATCGGCCCCTCTGCTCCTCTTCATCAGGGAAGCATATGCTTTCTCAGAATTTCTGCTCCGTATTCCTCTTCTTCAGCAAAATCCTGTTTATGTCTTACAGCCAGAACTGTGTCATAGCCCTCCTTGTTTGGGAGATCAAATATTTTATTTAATCAGCCACTTTTGATAGAGGCAGGCAAGGGAGGATGAGGTTGAAAGTCAGCCACTCTGAGTGTTTGCCACAAGCGTGATCAGTGCTTTGCTGAATTTAGATGCGATAACATACCTTTAAATGCAGGTGGATTGAAAGAGGATTTTTGTAATGTGTTTCTGGCCGGCATGAGCTGTGTTCCACGGTGGATGGTATTATTAGGAGGTGATAATATTGCTGATGAGTTAATGGAACATACCTTCATGTTCAGCTAGGAGGGGGTGGTGATTCCTAGTAAGTCGGGAAGAAAGTGTAACCAGCTCCATTAATAAATTTCAATGACATATACATGTTTTTTTAAATAATCCTCTTTCTTTTTTTTTTGGCCAAGGCTGGGTTTGAACCTGCCACCTCTGGCATATGGGGCTGGCCCCCTACCCTTTTGAGCCACAGACACCGCCCATAATCCTCTTTCTTAACTACTTAACTTTTTGAGTTCTTTCCCAGAAATGGTGCATTTTCTGTAAGACAGAGGAGATGAGATTCTGAAGTCCTTTGGACAGACTTCCTGAGGCCCCAGTACAAGTGCCCCCTCCTTAAAAAGCCCATGATCTACTTGAGTCGGGGAGGTGGGTTAGGAAGTTTCTCCCATTCCCCCAACAAGTGATGTGTTAAAGAGTTCCCTTCTTCCTTGGCAATTCTTGGTTGTCTCAGTAATTAGATCTTCCTGAGGTGAGCAACCAGATGTAGGCTAACCCCTCCTTGAGGTTTTGATAACAAAAGAGGGTATTGAGAGAAAAGGAGATTGGAAATTATTTTTGAGAGAAACTAGATTGAGAGAGGGAAATTAAAATCTTGAATATGTTGATTCCATGTGAACCTTGTGTGTTTCAAGGGCTTGATAATAAATGGCAAATTGGAGATTTCCCTCCTGTTTTTAGAAAGTGTTTTTGAAATGATCAGATTGATCTTATCACTTTAATTACTAAATACAGACCAATTATTCTCTTGAGTGGTAGAATGAGAGTTGCTATACTATTCCTGGTACTCTTGGAGGCAGGTTGTCTCTGATACTTCCTGTTCTCATGTCGTGAGGTGCCAAGTATGTCTGTGGAGAGTAGCAAGGGAGAGGGTGGCGAGGTGCCCTGTCTGTTATGACGTGGAGCCCTCTGAGTTTGCCCAGCCTTACCAGTCTAAAGGAAGGGTCGGTGGACAGTGAAGGATACTGCGGCAAATACAAGTTCATTGTTCTCATCCACTCTGGTGGGCCTGGCAATGTGGTTCTTATCTACATAAGTTGCTCATTTAGCATATACTCATTAAAAAAAAATCAAGTTCCTTTCTCATGATTCCTTCAAGATAAGTTGCTCTGTTAACTGCAGTCCATCAATTAATTGTTGTTTTACAACACGGATTTTGTAGTATTTTTGTTTGTGTCTATGAGTGTGTATGTTTAAGTCAGATTCTCACTCTGTTGCCCTGGGTAGAGTGCTGTAGTGTCATAGCTCACAGCAACCTCCAACTCTGGGGCTCAAGTGATCTCTTGCCTCAGTTTTTCTGTTTTTAGTAGCGATGGGGTCTTGCTTTTGCTTTGGCTGGTCTCGAACCAGTTAGCTCAGGCAGTCCACCCTCCTTTCCTCCCAGAGTGCTAGGATTACAGGTGTGAGCCACTGTGCCCAACCCGGATTTTGTAGTATTTTTGAATAAACAGTGCTTATACCAGATACTTCTTTATGAAATTTTAATATATAAGAAAGTGCAATTTTCTTTCCCCTAATGTTTCTTCCCTTTTTTGTCTTTTTTTTTTTAAACTCTTTTAAAAAAATTCTCATAAAGACAAGGCATCAAGAGGTGGGAAAGTGAAGGACGAGGAATTTATTAGTGAATAACACTTAGTTTTGAGTTGAGTAAAATGATGTGATTATGTTAATAGCTTAATATCATGAGAAATAAATTGTGCAGTATATTAATGGTAGGCTTTATCCTGCTGTATTTTGTCTTGAGATTCTGTACTGCACTTACTTGTTTACATCTGATATCTGTCCCACATGACATGTACCCAGAATTGTCTTCGTGTCCTTAGTATAGTACTTGGTGTATAGGAGGTACTTGGAAAACATTTGTTGACCTGAACATTCACCCGCCAGGTTTCCCCAAATTTGTTGAATTTGCCTTGAAGGAGATATTAATTTTATATAACATAATATATGATGTACATTAAAATGTTCATAAATTACATATCAAAAATATACCACCAATTATATAACAGTATCTTATAAGTATGTTATTAATGTTTATTGAAGGAAATATAAGCCCTGCCTTAAGGGGACGAGTGGCCAGTATTTCTTGACAGTTTTAAGTTTGACACCATAAAGGATGTTGTTCAGTGAGGTTGGTAAGAAGAGGCGGCCTGCGTAATAAATGCTGTGAGAAAGATGAGAAAGTGGATTAAGGGTGTGGCGTAAATTGATAAATCTAATTTTATTGTACTTTTGTAAAGGCGTAAAGGGAGAAGAAAAGTTATGATAAGGTATAATGGACTTTTGAAAACTTTGCAGTTTCAAAAGTGGGTAAATGGTGTTTGGTTCTGGTTTCAGTGGGAAGTGAATGTCCTGTGAGGAAAGCTCTTGTGTACTGATTTACATGTGTTCAAACCCATGTGGTTTTATTTTTTTCTGTTACTGATAATGAACCATAGATGAAGTTTTTATTGCTTGATTACAACCTTTTCATTGTGTTTTTGTGGCCAACTATAATTCATGCTTCCTCTAGTTCAAGCTGTAATTTCTGCTTTTCCCATTGGTGAAAGTGCATAATTCATGAATGATTAAAAAAAAATCCTTGAGTCTTGCTTGTTATTGGACTAGCCAACAGTTTGACATTTATTTTTTCTTCACTAAGTTCTCAGCTTCTGAGAATACCACATATTTGAACCCATCATTTTATTTAGAAGGACAAAGCAATGTTTCATAGAATATTGTAAACATCTTTTTCCAAAAATATAATTATGGGACTTTTAAGGTTTCAGAGTATAGTTATTCTTGGTTTCTTATTTATTATGTTAATATGTGACTATTTCAACATGTTTTAGACTTTTCATGGGTTAATAACCTGTACTTATGTCATTTATCGTTGTTTTTTTTTTTTTTTTTTTTTGAGACATAGTCTCAAGCTATTGCCCTGAGTAGAGTGCTGTGGCATCATAGCTTATAGCAACCTCCGACTCTAGGGCTCAAGTGATCTTCTTGCCTCAGTTTTTCTATTTTTAGTAGAGATGGAGTCTGGCTTTTTGCCCAGGCTGGTCTCGAACTCATGAGTTCAAGCAATCTACCCTCCTCAGCCTCCCAGAGTGCTAGGATTACAGGCATGAGCCACCATGCCCGGCCTTATCTTCTTTATAAAATATTAATATGTAGGAAAACCTAATATTCTTTTCTCTGACATGAATCCAACCTACATATTTTATGTATGGACATGAATCCATGGTTCATAATTCTGTATGTTTTGTATATGAATCCATGGTTCGTGATTCTGTGTGTTTTGGATATGAATCCATGGTTCGTGATTCTGTGTGTTTTGGACATGAATCCATGGTTCATAATTCTGTATGTTTTGGCTATGAATCCATGGTTTGGTGTACAAACACATATACATACTTTCTTACATCCCTCTCCATTTTATTTTTTTTAACCTCATGACTTTGCTGCTGTGTCACAATGGTGTGGTAAGAAAGACGAACTTCTGCTTTTCTTCAGTTTAGATCGTGTCTTGTTTTATGTAAATATATGTTTTCCTCACTAAAAAATCCAAAGACCAGTTATATTTTACTTTTTGGTAGAGGACACTGTAAGAGTTATGAGAAATCTGAATGCCACTGTTCAAAGTATACAGCCTCTTGCTTCTACATTAAGCTTGTTAATAGAAAATTGTTCTGAGGGTGGTGCCTGTGGCTCAAGGGGTAGGGCGCCAGCCCCGTATACTGTAGGTGGCGGGTTCAAACCCGGCGCTGGCCAAAAAAGGGAAACTGTTGTGGCCTTTATAGGCGTGCAGAGTGATTGTCTTTTTCTTGGTCACCCTCTGGAAATTGTTAAAAGTCCAATTCCCAGTTGTGTGTGAAAGTGTGCATGTGTGTGAGTGAACAGTGGAAGAGGAGCAGTCTCGGGTATCTTCTTTCCCCTTATTAGCCTGTTCACTTAAACGTGCTTTAGTATTTCTCCTTACTGCCAGGTTTGTTATCCAAGGCGTTGAAACTGGCATTTTGTTAACAAATGCCTCCTAGTGGGACTTCCTTTTCAGCAGCTGGGCCCCAGTTCACGTAAGAATCTCCCATTCCTGGTGTCACAGTCTGGTTCTCTAAGAACCGAACTCTTTCCATGACTATCAGACAGAAGTCATCAAACAGAATAGAAGCTATTTAAATACATATATGGGTATTTTTTTACTTGTTACAGATTTGTAGCGTATTTTGGTTGAATAATATAATGAAAGTTAAAATTTCTTGTCATATTATACCTTAGATTAATAATGTATGTAAGGTTTTTTATGTTTATTAAGCTCTATTTTTTCCTTTAATAATGGTTTCTTTTGTTTTCTTTTTATAATATGATCTTGCACTATCTCTTTATTAGTATTATGTTTTTGGATTTTAAAAACAGCTTTATTGAGGTATGTAAGTCACATATAATAAAATTCACCAATTTTAAGTGTGGAGTGGAATGCGTTTTGACATATGTATATGGCTGTGTAAGTCTCAACACTATCAAGATATGTCACATTTCTGTCCTTCCAAATCCCCTGGTACTGTTTAGCAGTGAATTCCCTAACTCTGTCCTTTGCCCTGGGCAAACATTTTTATCTGTTTTGGAATTCCATATAAATTGAATCATGTGGTAGTAGTATGCTGTGTTTGGTTTTTAAAATTGATCTTCATTATGTTTTTGATAATGATCTATGCAGTTTGATGTATTAGTAAGTCATTATTTTTTATTGTTATGTAGTATTCCGTTGCATAAGTGTACCACAGTTTGCTTGTCCAATCTGCACTTGATGGACATTTAGGTGTTTCCAGCTTTTGGCTGTTTTGAATAAAATTGCTGACAATATGTAGATAGATACGTGTGAGGGGGATTGGCTGGGGTATATTATAAATATGTTTAAAGTACATTTAACTTTTTTATGAGAAATTGTCAAACTATTGTCAAAGCAGCAAGATGCATTCCTACCAGGAGTAGATGAGTTCTAGTTACTCTACAACCTTGCCAAAAGTTGCTATTGTCAGCGTTCTAAATTTTAATCATTCTAGTGGGTGTATTTTATTGTGCTATTAATTTCTGTGTTTCTAATGATTAACGACTTGGGACATCTTTTCAGTTCTTATGTGTGATTCTTCCATGTCTTCATTGGTAAAGCATCTGTTCATATCCTTTGCCCATTAAAAAATTGTGCTTTCTTCTTCTTATTGGGTTTTATGAGATCTGTCCATTTTCTATAGACAAAGAGTGTGTGTGCGTGTGTGTATGTACACATAAATATGTATGCCTATACATGTAAGGGTGTGTTTATATGTATGTGTGCATATTTTGCAAGTATTTTATCCTACTCTATGACTTGCCTTTCTATAGTTTTAAGAATATCTTTTGAAGAGCAAAATTTTAAGTTTTGATTAAGTCCGTTTTATCAGTTTTTTTCTCATAATTCATTTCATTTTGTGTCTTAGGACTATTTGCCTAACTCATTATCTTTTTGAAATTTTATATTTTCGGGTCTTGTATTTAGCTCTACGGTTCACTTTGACGAACCTCCCTCTGCCAGCTTCCAACTTTCCTTCTGCAGCCTCCTCACCTCCCTCAGCGTACAGTGGGAGAGACGTAGAGCCTGGCTCTGCATTAGGCTTCGGCATAAGCAAATGTCGAGGCCCGCAGACCCTCAAACGTCCTCCATAGCAGTCCTGAGGCTGCTTTGCTTCCTGATCATTTGTGTGCTCACTGCAGTCGCACTTTTAATTTCCTTCATGAACTTTTCCTTTGCATTCCCAGCGTGGCTAACGGGCCTAAGAGGCCCAGCTCTTGACCTATCTTGGTTTTTGGCATGCCTTCCTCACTGAGGTTGTTTCTGGCTTTTTATTTAAAGTGAGGGACATAGGACTCTTCCTTTCACCTGAGCACTTGGAGGCCCTTAGAGACTTTTAATTGTCCTAATGTCAATATTTTTGTGTCTCAGGGACTAGGGAGGCCTGAGGAGAGGGAGAGAGACGAGGGAACAGCAAGTCACTGAGCAGCCAGAACACACCCCTCATGTTAATTAGATTTGCCTTTTATAGGGGTGCGGTTCTCGGTGCCCACAAGCAGTTACAAGGGTTTCATTAAAGATCACTGACCACAGATCACCGTGCCAGATATAATGACAATGGGACAGTTTGAGATACTGTGAGCATTACCAAAATGTGGCCCAGAGACATGAAGTGAGCACGTGCTGATGGACAGTGGTGCCAAGGCAGGGTTGACACGGACCTTCAGTTTGTAAAAACAAACAAAAACAATAAAACAACCCCATATTTGCAGAGTGCAGAAAAGTGAGATGCGGTAAATTGAGGTCTGCTCATGTCCCTTCTTTCAGTAAGTGGTAAGTGCCTGTGCGGTCATCTAGATCCTTGCTAATCTATTAAACCCAAAGGTTGTAAATCATTTTAACAGGAATTTATCCTTACTGCAAATATGTGAATAGTTATAGCAGAAGGTTGCTACAAGGTGGATCTGAGGAAAATTGTAACGTGTAAAATACATACTGTAAAAATGCCTCATCAAACAAAGGAGAATAGGAGGTGTTTATCAATAGGAAGGCTTAAGAGCTGCCACACAAGGAATTCCATAATAGTAAACATAAAGTGGAGACAATCATGAGGTAGAGGACCACAGAAGGTAGGGTAGATTTTAGTGAGGAAATGTAAATAGGAAAAGTTTGTATTAGTCAGAAGAGATTTTTAAAAGAGAAGCCTAGAACTGAATTAAAAAGACCGAGGATGAATAAGGACTACATTTCAAGGTAGTGATGGGATAAGGTCATGTTTCCTGTATTTTTATGTTCTATTAACTCATTAAATATTTCATGATTGAATTCTTAGTCTATGGTCTGTAAAGAGGAACTTAGGGAATATTTTTCGTATTTTGATTTTGTCATGCCAGTCAGAAAAGAAATTACTTGCATGCTTGCCAATCCCGATTGATTATCTTCTGGATGATGGAGACCCTGTTGTGGCTCTCCTTTCTTCTGGGAATGTACTTTAGGACATTGAAATGTCATCATTTTGAAGTACATTTTCCATAGTCTTTTCCACATTTACTTTTACTGGTTTGCGTTGTTTAGCCTTCCTAGAATTAGATATGTGATATGAATTATACGTGCATGTGTGATTGTGGTTGTGGTGCAAGGGGAACTTAGGTATAGACGATTTGTTAGGACACTGTTGCAGTATTCACATGGGATGTTATGACGACTAAGTGACAGTGAATATAGACGGATAGGGATGAGTGTGGGAGATGTGCCCTGGGAGTTGGTGGCCATTGATGGGGAAGGACTAACCCAAGAGAAGGGGTGGGAAGAGTCTGGGAGTTGCCATCCATATCCTAGTGTTTAAAAGGTATGTTGGACCCAGGCTTACTTTTTTTGGATGGCCAGTAGGATTCACATTGGTGTCTGGGAGACAAGTGACAAGAGTTTCTTGCTGCTATTAATGTGTAAAGTCTGTGGTAGCATTGATATGGTCTCTGTGGTTTTTGGTGGTCTGTCTTGGGAGGAGGAAGAAACTATTAGGTCATCAAATTTGAAATGTCCAATTTAGAATCAGGAGTTTAGTTTATTATAGCTTAAACAAGAAGCAGTACAGTTAGTCAAAGTACGCACCTAAGATCAACACAGTTTGCCATCTTAACGGTAGCTTGTGTTGTCAGTAGGGCAGAAGCCTGGAGAGCGACTGGCAATGAAATCATGAACGGTGTTTCCAACAGCTTTTTGAGAAATAAATATTTTTCCTTGCAAGAAGTGATCAGTCCAAAGCCTAGAAGAAGTAAGTGGTAGTCAGTTGGTGTAAGGCCTGTGAATATGGTGGATGACAGAGAGTTTCCAAGCCCAGCTTCTGCAGTTTGAGCAGTGCTGTTTGTGCAACATGTGGTCAAGCGATGTCCTGCAAGAGGCTTGGCCTCTCCCTGTTGACCAGGCTCAGCTATTTCATCGCAGACATCCTCTTGGTTGCAGTAGACATCCACTGGAATCGATTAACCAGGTTTCATGGAGCTGTAGTGGATAATGCCAGCACTGGACCACTGTGCACTTTTAGCTTTTCTGATGAATGTTTGGTTTTTAGGCTTTGTTTCAGCACTTCATCTTTATCCATCTGTTGTGCAGAAGGTCAAAAAGTTCCATTTTTCATCACATGTAACAGAAGTGGTTTGCCTCTATGTCGTGACAGCAAAGAAAGGCAAACTTCCAGAGAGTTTCTCTTCTGATGCTCATTTAATTCATGCAACTCACCTGTCCAACTTTTTGATTTTGCTGATTTGTTTCTTTTTTTTTTTGAGACGGAGCCTCAAGCTATCCCCCTGGGCAGAGTGCCATGGCATCACAGCTCATAGCAACCTCCAACTCCTGGGCTCAAGCGAGTCTCCTGCCTCAGCCTCCCAAATAGCTGGGACCACAGGCACCCACCACAATGCCTGGCCATTTTTTGGTTGCAGCCATCATTGTTGTTTGGCGGGACCGGGCTGGGGATTCGAACCCGCCACCTTAGGTGTACGTGGCTGGCGCCTTAGCCGATTGAGCCACAGGCGCCGAGCCTGCTGATTTGTTTCAATGGTACAATATTATTGGAATGGTAACATTAGACTATGCTGCTAATTCACGCATAGGTTGAGATGGATTTGCTTCCACTACAGCTTTCAGCTCACAGTATCCTCCTTGGTCTCAGGGCTTCCACATAGCTTGTTTCCATGATTTAAATCACCAGATTGGAACGTTTCAAACCATTGACATACTATGTGTTCATTAGCCACCTCCTGCTCAAACACTTCATTGATATTTTGAGCTGTCTGTACTGTATTGGTTTCATGATGGAATTCATATTTGCAAATAACAGCAATTTTTGACTTATTCATGGTTTCACAAATACTGTTCTTAAGAGAAATTTGAAAGATGGTCACAAGCCAAAATATGTGTTTAGAAGAAGGAAGATGTATTTTTATAATTAAAACTAAAAACAAGGGAGAAACCTTCCATTCTCATATCTGCCCTGCAATTTTTAAAAATCCAAATTATAATTGAATTATTTCTGATAACAATCAGATGACTTTTTCTCAAAGAAATAGAATATAATAAGAAAGGTCCTTAGAAATGCACTTTATAGAAGGGGTGACCCTGAAATCCAGAAAAGAGATGAAGTATACTTCTTAAGGTCACACAGTTTGGGGACAGAGATAAGGCTAAAAAAGCAGGGCTCTTGCGTCCTAGGTCAGAGGTTGGCGTGGCCTCAGCAAAGTGCTTTGCAAGTTGTCATGGCTCTGCCCCTTACAAAGAGGACTGCTTGAAGGGGGACAATGTCTTTGTACACTAGCGATTTTAAATACACCTAAAGTTAGCTGAACACTTTTTGAACAAGTTTCTTCTGGGCATCTTCTGAGGAGTTAGTCTTTTGCTGTCTTCATACATCCTGTGCTCTCAAGAGCCAGGAGGCATCTGGTATTTAGCTGAAATAAGGACCTTCCTCTTTGTCTAGGGCAGATTGCTAGGTATGTTTCTACTCTAGAATTTGCAGTAATTTACTCTGGCCTCCCACACTAGTACTGGTAGCCACCCTTCTGCCTGCCTGGCTGGCTTCTATAGCCCTCAGCAATCTGGAGCCACTCCACCCAGCTCATCTCTTTCTTCTCCATTGTGACACAAACCCTCAAGTCCAACAAGTGTCCTGGGCTTAGGACTATATCCTCCCTGCTCTCCTCACGTGCAACAAAGGTTTGAGGAAGCCCATTGTCCCCAAAAGCTTCCCCCTTGTACAACTTTTCCAAATTTTCTCTATGTTTATATTCACAATTTATGCAAATTAGCTCTGTTCATATTTTTGCATATTTCTCCAAGAAATGCAGGTGCCCTGAGGGCAGGCACAAGTGTTCATTCATTCATTAGAGATTTTTAAAAGCACCTTTATACAAAGGTGCTTTTTCTCTTAGATGCAAAGAGAAATATAAACAATGGTTGCTTCCTCACCTCAAGGAGAGGCACATAGTGGGTCCCTCAACAAAGGTTTGCTAAATTGAACTAGCAGGTATTATGCCAGTTGTAGCAATTATTTGCTTATGTCCCTGAGAGCTATCAAGTGGTATTATAGGGAAGGTATGAAAAAGCTGGCATTTGAAACCTATAAGCTTTTAAGGGCAGAGATTTTTTTTTTTTAAACAGAATTGCAAAACAGGCTGAAGAAACAGCGTCCCTGTCACACACTCCTAGTGACAAACCAGTCACCACTTACTGGGAGAGCAGTGGAATGGAGTTCTGTGCCTGCTCCAGCTCTAACTAGCCTGAGGGAGTGGGCAAGTTGCTTAACTTCCCTAGGTCCCAGTTTCCTTCCCATTCTGAAGTGATTAAGCTGCACAATCTCTGGGAGAAGCAGATGGAGATTCTGATTACAGTTTTGTGTGACTTTGAGTCAATCAGGTGAGGGTGAAGCCTCAGTTTCTTTCCTATAAAATGGGTACAAATAATTCTTACCTTACAGGTCTTTTATGAAATTTTAAGAACACGTGTGAGTCTCTAGGCACAGAGCCTGGCATTACTCTGTTTTCTTCTCCACAGGTAGGGGTGGCAGCCCTGACCTGCCTCCCTTTCCATGTGTGTACCGCTGGTCTCCCAGTACCCAGTCTAGAGTCTGTTTAGAGTAGGGGCTGTGGACTGACTTCTGATCACCAAAGAGAAAAGAATTGAATGGACTTCTAGAAAAAGTAACAAGCTGTCCACACCTACCTGTCTTGGCTAACAGGGAAGCTCGATAAACATATTTCCTTGAACTGACTTGAACTGCAAAAAAATAAAATAAAATAAAATAAAAACAAGAAGTGTTGAAGTGAAATATCAGAGATATCAGCCATGAAACTTAGTACTTAAGGAAATTGGACATTTCATACTTTATAACCTAAGAGCTACGGCTGAGGGAGGAGTATTTATCAGTCTTGAGTGCAAGATGTGGTCTCCCAGGGAGTAGTGACTGGCAATACTGGGGCTGGGAATTTGGGCTCAGCCAAGTGATCTGGGCCACGCACTGAGGACCTAGATCCAGCACGTGTAATGACATTGGCTCACCAGACTCTGGTAGGATCTTGGATGTTTCCATTACAGGAGGTAGAGAGACAGGCAGGGAGGACCGGTGGTATGTAGTAGTAGTTGCATTCATAATTACCCCTCAGGTTTTGAATAGTCTTTTACATTTGGGAAATTTTCTTAGTATGCGTTTGGTCTTGCTAATGTGGAGGAGACAGTCCCAGCAATCTAGAAGGCAGTATTCAATTTCTGATTTTCTTTTGTAGCCAGATCGTAGGCTTACGACTTAGACTTCATCCATCAGACTCACCCCCCAAAGGACATTGATTTGGAAGCGAGGAAGCAGAATCTGCACAGAGATTTCATTTTGATGGCAGAGGTGGTAGATATCGTCTGGGGCTGCCTTTGGGGGGAGCAGTGTCTTCCAGTGGCTGAAGATTGACTTCCCACAGCATGACGCTTTCTTTAGCTCTCTGTGGGATGCTATCCGGCAGTGATGGCTGTTCTGTGAAGTGGTCCTGTTTAGGGGCATGGTTTGTTGCATGATTTGCCTAATGAGCACAGTTTTTCATCTTCCCAACTATTCTGTGAGATGCCCAGTAGCCTTTCAATTAACTCCTTTTCTAATTAACCAGGATCAGTTTCTTTTTATGTTCAACCAAGAGCCTTAGCTGGTCCTGAGTGGTTTCGGAGATAAGGCATTTTGATGCCTGCGGGGCTTTATCTGCATCTAAGTAACTGGTGTGCCCTGAGCCTGCTGGTGCTACACATTTATTGCCTGCTGCTGAGTAAGGGTGAAGGTGGGTGGGCACTGATCTGAAATCCACAGGACCTTGATATCGTGTTGTATTTTGGGGTGAACTGGAGGAGGAAAGGAAAATAACTATGGTGATAATAGGTCTGTTTAGAAGTTGGAGGGTATGGAACAGTGATTTTAACGTTTTGATATGTTTGTTTTGAGATGCCATTGAAATATTCACTTGTGGAGTTATGTGCCATGTAATTGGAAATGCAGTTCTAACATTCAGAAAAGAGGTTGGAGATAGTCAGTGACAGTTATTCAGGGTAGTGTTGAAATTGGATGAGAGCGGTAAGGGCAGTGACATGGAATGGAGTGGGGAGAGGAGGGTTGAGGATAGACCCTTAGGGGATGTTCATAACTAAAGGCAGATAGAAGAAGGGGGGAGCGGTGAAATCTGAAAAGGAGTGTTCCATAAGGATGGAGGAGAACGTGGAGTACCATTTGAGATACTCAAAGAAGGTAGAAAGTTCTATTGATCCTTCAGAGGAGGTAAAGTCTGAGAAGACGCCATTTTATTTCAGTGACTGAAGAAAGTTATAGAAAATAGAACAAAAATCTTAACAACGGTGAGCACAGGACTATAGACAGAAGAGTTCAAATGGAGATTATGATCAAATTTTATTAGACAGATTTAGAATGTAAATCCTAAAATAAAATCTGGAACCAGAGATACAGCCCTTATCTTTTCCTTTAGATTTTTGTCAGGCTGGTTGTTAAGTTTGTCTGTTTGAGT
The DNA here is from genome assembly GCA_963574575.1 of Galagoides demidoff. Lineage (NCBI taxonomy): Eukaryota > Metazoa > Chordata > Mammalia > Primates > Galagidae > Galagoides > Galagoides demidoff. The sequence continues at coordinate 12,165 of CAUYQV010099859.1, read as the reverse complement.
AACTGCACTGATACATCAAATTGTTTTGTTTTAATGAGGCAACGGCTCTCTGGTGTTGAAAACTTGGGAAAATATTTTGCTTTACAATTTTAGTGTTCATTAAGCATTATTATGTAAGCTGTAAGCAAATGTTGAAGAATTTAAATGTTTGTGACATCTGTGTTTTTATTGTGAATGTGTGAAGTTTTCTTTTCCAAGTATTATAATGATCATTGTTAACAGTTTGACCTTGCTTTGCATTTTTGCCAGACTACTTAATGGCAGCTATTTGCATTCTGTCTTTTCTTCCTTTTATTCTAGCTTTTCCCTTCATCCCTCATAAATGCTAAGTTTCTTATTGCCAAACGAGAAGCTTGACTACTGGTGGGTTAGATCCTTGGTCTCTCAAGATTTTCATTTTTCTGTATTTTGAAGTGCTGTCTTTTTATATTTTCATTTTCTCTATTTAAAGACCTGTCTCTTTACATTTGACATTCTGATGGAATTTTATCTGTTCAAAATGAAAGTCTGTGCTCCTTGAATTCTGGCTTCAGAATAATCATGGAGAATAGATATAAGATACGAGAACAAGATGAAAGATACAAAGATGCCACTCTTAATTTACAAGAGTTTATTATCTACAGAACTAGATCCCGACTTGTACCAGTCTTAAAAATGTATCTTGCATTGTAATTTGAACTATGGCATTTCATCATGTTTTCCGTTTGAATTTATAGAACTCTTTTTCTTTTTGCATTGATTTTATATAGTCAAACGACATTAAATTCAAAAAATATTTATTAAAATAATTGCATTGTCTGCACATTACTTTTGTGCTGTTTTAAAATTAATTGCAGTATACTTTCAATTTATGGAGTGATGATCTGAGTATTATTAACATATTATAGAACTTTAAGGATACTAGAGTGGTCATCTCATTCCAGTCAGAACCTAACTCTCCTCTTAAGTGATTTTTACATAAATGAAAGTCTAAAGCATTTTTAGTTATTGGTTTTATCTATGATGTAATCTCAGGCACTGTGCACACTAAGTATAATCTCATTGGATCCTGGTGTTAGAGAGTTACTCCTATCCCTGTGCCCAGAGATGAAGACATGAGGTTCAGTGAGGTTGACTTGCATCTGGTCAGCTCTGTCTGTTGAGGAATGGCTGTTTGCTAGAGATTTAGAATTCCTAGCCTGATAGGTATGTATGTGCCTATGTTTTCATATATTTATTTGAGACAAGGTCTGTCTACATGGCCCAGGTTAGAGTGCACTGGCATCATCATAGCTCACTGTCACCTTGGACTCTTGGGCTCCAGTGAACCTCCTGCCTCGCCTTCCCCAAATGCTACGATTATAGGAGTGAGCCGCTGTGCTTGGCCCTTTATTTTGTCTTAGTATACAATTTTGACAGACATGTGTATAAGATGATTCATATAGTCTAAAAGTTAAATATTTTTAAATGTTTTTTCAGCTATCTTGACTATACAGACCACCAATATTTAGGATTTTACTTAGATACCAAGTCACTAGTCCTTTAGAATCACTATATTAGAAGTAACATGTCAGAATTCAATGGCAGTAATACTATTGACATTTTTTGGATGGGATTCTTTTTTCCACATGGTATGGCTCGTGTACAAATATTTTATGCTAAACAGGGTTTTTCCTACATGCAGCAGAAATCTCTTTACACTGTGACCTTTCAGAATAAATTGGAAAGCATGTCAGGTGCTAAGAGCTAAGGAGAGATGGAAAAGTGTATTTTGCAGGTGAATCTTTGGGATGCCCCATTTACCTGAAATTTTAAAAAACGAAGTAAAAGATTTTATGTTGAAGCGTGACTGTTTCAAAATGATGATTAGTGAGGAGCTTGCTACTTGGAATTCACTGCAGGTACAATGTTTGCAGTGTGGCCTGAAGTAATTCCTTATAACACAAATGAATGATTTTTATAATGCACACACACAGGCTAGTATAGTCTGGTAATTACTTAGCAACACAACAGAAAGCTAATGTCCTTTGCCTTTTTTTACTTTGAAGGAGACTTGTTAGCCCAGCAGAAAGCTTATTTTTGTGTCTTTATTAGTATAAAGGCTGGTCATTTTCTGAAAAATTATGGCTTTTTTTGGGAGACAGAGTCTCCCTTTGTCACCCTTGGTAGAGTGCTGTGGCATCACAGCTCACAGCAACCTCCAGCTCTTGGGCTTACGCAATTCTCTTGTCTCAGCCTCCCAAGTAGCTGGGACTACAGGAGCCTCCCAGAACGCCTGGCTATTTTTTTATTTTTTGTTGCAGTTTGGCTGGGGCCGGGTTCAAACCTGCCACCCTTGGTTTATGGGGCCGGTGCCCTACTCACTGAGCCACAGGTGGCTGCTTCTTTTTTTTTAAATGTGAGAAGTTCCAGGCTTAGGAACTTTTTTTTTTTTGAGACAGAGTCTCACTATGTTGCCCTCCATAGAATACTGTGGTGTCACAACTTACAGCAACCTCAAACCCCTGGGCCCTAGTGATTCTCTTGCCTCAGCCTCCCAAGTAGCTGGGACCACAAGGTGCCCATTACAACACCCAGCTGTTTTCTTATTGCAGTTGTTTTAGCTGGCCTGGGCCAGGTTCGAACCCGCCACCCTTGGTGTATGTGGCTGGCCCCATAACCACTGTGCTACAGGAACCGAGCTAGGAACATGTTTTTTTTTTTTTTTTTTTGAGACGGAGCCTCAAGCTATCCCCCCCTGGGTAGAGTGCCATGGCATCACAGCTCATAGCAACCTCCAACTCCTGGGCTCAAGCAAGTCTCCTGCCTCCGCCTCCCAAGTAGCTGGGACCATAGGCGCCCGCCACAACGCCCGGCCAATTTTTTTTTTTTTTTTTATTTTGGTTGCAGCCATCATTGTTGTTTGGTGGGCCCGGGCTGGGGATTCAAACCCGCCACCTTAGGTGTACATGGCTAGCGCCTTAGCTGATTGAGCCACAGGCGCTGAGCCCTAGGAACATGTTTTAATAGACTTTTGCTTGCTTTCAGATAGTTCCTTCAAGTTTCCATCACTTTTCAAATGCACATGTATATTGACTTCATTTTAAGGCCAGAATACCTGTGGTTGACAATATATAAGATTAATCAGAGCTGAGCAGGTTGAAGGTTAACATGAAAGAAATCTAGAAAAGCCCAGTGCAAGACATGAGGCAACACAAACTTTACATTAGACCCACGTCCCTGAATGGATTGGAGGGATGGGGACCTTGACATTCGGAGTGCGGCAGGGGAGGCTGTGGCCAAGCCAGGAAGCATGGGAGCACAGAGTTAGCAGAGTGTCAGCGGTGATAAGGCCGTGGGATTTCAGTTAAGGATTAGGCCTGAGATGTGGGTGTTGTCAAGTCCTCCTGAGGTACTTACAGTGAAATAGCAAACTAAACTTGGTCTGTGCAAAGCCAAGGGAAGCTTCGTGTTGTCTTCATAAACATCTCTGATTTAATACTGAAGATCCAGGGCTATCTGGCAGGTATGGCCCTTGAATAGAAGTCACTGTGATTAAGGGAATGTGGTGCTTTTTCCTCCTTCCCCAGACAGGGTTTTACTCTGTCACCTGGGGCTGTCATGCACTGGCGTTATCATAGGTCAGTGTAATGATTGAGGGTACATGTTAGTTTAATAACCAATCTGCATGAGGTGATGAAACATCCAGTTAATGCCAGAACTTTAAAGGTCCCTGTTTGAAGGTAGAGTTACAACTTTGACACTGAAGTTTCATTTTGAGTTTCCTGCATGTGTGTGGGGTGTGTGCGTCTGTCTGTGTGTGTACCACAAGGTTTCAGCTTGACTAGAGCCCAATAAAGACCTGCTCAAGCTGCATCCCAAACATTTTCTCTTTAACACCGTATTTCTTAGGAGTGGCATTCTTCCTTTTGACTCTGGGCTGACCAGAATCTTTCTTTGTGAAACCACTCGTGAGTGGAGAGGTGAGGATAGCACAATTTAGTCAGCATGGATTATGGAAAAGCACATTTATTTCAGCAAATTACAAGAAAAACAAATTGAGGACCTTTAACATCATATACTTACAAAAAGGTAGAGGGGCTTTCTCTGTTATTCACTCTTTGCTCTCTAGGGCTTAACTAATAGACTGAAATGAGGTAGATCCTTCTTTGTCACAGCCGCATCTTACAGTCCTTGAAGTAATGTACTTTATTAACATAAAGAGTAAATTTCTAGCTGAAGTAGACAATTTAGGGAAAAGTTCTTTAAATTGTATCAAGGGAGAGATTAAAGAAAATTGGGAATCTAGGGAAAGAAAAACAACCCGATTTTAAATATTTAGTTAATTATATGAGAACAGATGCAAAAGATAGGAGCAAGTGCCTGACTCCAGAAGATAACATGGGTAAGAGCTAAAATAAAGGTGTTTAAACTTGGCTGATAAGTAGTAAACAGCATATCAAAGATGGAGATCTTTGCCATAGCTTCATTAAAAGGCTTTATCATATTTGAGAAGCTCTTAGATTAAGACGATTAAGTTACCATTAAATCAGAGAAATGCTTAAAAAACAGGACAGGTCTGTAATTTAAGTGGATCTTGTTTATATGGAATAATACATTAAAAAGACATCAAGTTGGATATTGCAAATGGGAGAAATCAGAATGTACGTGTGCATTTCTGACATCCATTATTGTAGCTGAAGCTAGAAATACCTTTTTTGATTAGCAAAGTATTTACAAAAAGGTTATTAATTTTGGTGCAGTTTGCATAATTTGAGACAATGAACATATTAAATGAACTAATAAGAATCACTTACATCTTTTATAAACACTGTTGAAATAAGTACCTTTGCCTGTTTTGAAGATTTAAGTAAGCAGACTCATACAGTATGTCCTCTTTTGTGTCTGTTTCTTTTGCTCAGTCATACTCCTGTATGGTTTGTCGTTTGTTACGTTTCCTTTTAATTCTCAGTGGTATTCCACTGTGTGAATATCCCCCAAAGAGGAAAAGAGTTGAGCGGATATTTTACAAAGGCAGGTAGTCTACTCCCCTTAAGTGTGTGAACAAGATGCCCAGACTTACTGGTCATCAAGGAAATGCAAACTAAAGCCTCAGTGATGTGCCACTGTGCACCCACTAGAATGGCTAAAATTGAAAAATAAAAACTGGTAATGTCGTGCATTGCTCTTGGGGGTATAGAATGGTGCAACCACTTTGCAAAATAATGTGGTAGTTTTGTAGAAAGTTAAACACATGCTTACCATATGATGCAGCCGTCTTGCTCCTAGATATTCACCCCAAGTAAATGGAAACACTTCTCTACATAGACTTGTGTGAGTATTCGTAGTGGCTTTATTCATAATAGCCCCAAACTAGAAACAACCCAAATGCCCACCATTAGGTGAGTAGATAAATATATTTTGCTATAGTTTTGATTTTATCCTTGTTCCTGAGGTTTATCTTTGGCTGATATCGAAATGTTTTAAATTTTCAGAAATTTTGATATGGAAGGATTCTTGAAAAGAAATCTGTGTCTTTATTAAACTAAAAACTATGATGAAATCCTATTTCATTTTAATACATTAAAAAGTAGTGAAATTCTGCATTCTGTTTGTGACCAAGAATAAGCTAGTAGAACATGATTGAAAATACTACCCAGCCATGTTCTGCGTGTCTGAAAATTGCTGTCTACTGAAATGTCCCTTCTCTTTGGTTAGAGCTGAAACATCTGGAGAATGGAAAGGACTTCTGCATGACCCCGGCATAAACAATAAGGCAGTTTTGTTTAATTCCTCCCAGATGTGTTCAGTCTTAGTTTTTGTGTTGTAAGTCTTCTTATTTTCCACATTTTGTAAGTATTTAATAGAATTGGGGAATGAGTGTGTGAAGAACTGTCAGCCAGATTGTATTTTATTTTTTTTTGTTTCTGGTGATAATTGTATTTTAAACCAAAAACTTTTTTGAAATTATAATTTAATTCTGTTATTCAGTTCTCAACCTCATCAAATAGTGAATTTATATCAATGTTATTTATATCGTAGTTGTGGCTTTTGGGGGAGTTTGTGGTTTATTTATAAATGAGATTGGACTGTATTGTGTGAATATATTAAAGAAAATGAATTAAGGGACCTATCAGGAATACCTACTGAGGTGGTAAGAAAATCGGTGAGATCATAAGTCAGAATTTCTGAATTCTTTATGTATTGTTTGGGTATTATAATGCTGCTTTTTCTTGAAAGATGAATACTATAAATTTGAACCTTATTTTTATAAATGAAACTTGGAAGATTAACTGCAAGTTTCAAGCTGTTTCAAATTAATTTAAATTTGTATGGAAAACTCAGATAGTGATTGTTTCCTAAGGGGACTCTAGGAATCCTGTGGTTACAATTAGATAGGGAAGAAGCTAGATTAAAAACTAACTTAAATTTAAAACAGAAAAGGGTTATAGTAGGTATGTGGTTTAATTTTAGACATTTAGAATTGATTTTTTTCTTTAAAAACAAAGAAAAGATTTATACACTAGAAAATATTTTTTAAAAATTCATACATCCTAATTTATACATACAAGGGATGTGGTAAGCCTGTCTTTGTCTTACTGGTAAAATATAATCATTTTTGAAGCAGTTTTCCCATAAATTGAGTATAAATCACTTTCACTTCATTGTTTCTAGAATTAAATTGAGGTAGAATAAAATTAACAAACAAATTAATGTGAAATTGCTTTTAAAATCTTAGACTGTATGTATTTCAAGGGAAATTATTAAAACCCTCATTTAAAGATACTTTGAAGAAAGAAATAATATAACTATCCACAATCTTTGCTGATTATGGGGACTACAGAGTCTCTTAGTCAAGTTTTCTCAAGAAGCCCTTGGCAGCAAACCCACTTGAGTGTATTGGGAAGGGGACACTGGGTTATTATAAGTGTTTCTTTCGGGGGGAGGTGTGAAAGGAGGTATTGTGACTGGCAGCATGGTTCCAAAATATGGTTCTCTGAGCTATAAAGATATTTAACTAATTTGAAAATGATTTTACAAAAATAGTACAGAGTTCCCATTTAGCTGACCTCATTCAGCTTTCCTCAGTAATATCTCGAATATGTAATCATAGAACTGTTGTTAAGTAGTCAACTACAGACTTTATTCACATTTCACCAAGTTTCACATGCATTCTACATATGCATTTGTTTGAATGTTCTTTGAAATTTTACTACATGCATTATTGACACTTGTAACCACCACCACCACAATCCGGATATAGAACTATTTCCTATCACCCAGGAGAAACTTTCTCATGCTACTTCTTATGGTAACACTTTCTCTCCGACTCTAGCAACCGTTAATCTGTTCTCTATCACTATAATTTTGTCATGTTGAGAATGTTATATAAATGGCACGATCCTATTAAGAAAAAATTAAACACTTATTAAAGACAGTAAGGCCAGACTTTATTCAGGAGGACCCCTACATTGAAGTTTTGTAGTGGAGGAGAGAGGTTGAGCTCAACTCCAAAATTAACAAAAACAAGTGGGAGATTTATAGTCAAAGAATAGGGTGGGGGCAGTGGATGGAAATTTACTAAGAGAAAACACCAAGGCTGGAAGGACAACTGCTAGACCAATGCAACAGGATTCTTGCTGAAGACAGTGTAGAGCAGGGGTTCTCAACCTTCCTAATGCCGCGGTGTATTTTCATTGTTAAAAAGGGGTTGCAACCCACAGGTCGAGCATCGCTGGTCTAGAGTAATAAAATGTTGAGGGTGGGGGATTTTTAATCAATTTACTCAGCAGGATTCTTCCTGAACTTGGGCTAAGCAGACCTAAGGCAGAGCCCAAGGTCAGGAGCCAGTCAGAAAGAGGACCCGGGGAGCCTGACTCAAGTTTGGTCAGGAGAGAATTTAGTCTCTGATAATGGTCATTACGAAAGTTTTGAGATACACAAAAATCCAGAAACTTAAAATCTGTGAGGATGAAACAAATGAACCCCAGCAGCACCAATAAGCCGAGCAGGTTGAGACTTGCACGGGTAAATCAGGACGGATGATGGCGACTGTGTTTCTTGGAGGTGCATTGGTGGACCATAAAACAAGCTGTCTCAAAACTTTGGTAGTGCTCCACGGTATATTGGAGTCTTAACCTCTGGTACTTGAGAATGTGACTGTATTTGGAGATAAGGAAGTTAAAGAGGACTTTAAGTTAAAATGAGCCTCTTGGGGTGGGCCCCAATCCAATCTGATGAATGTCCTGATAAGAAGAAGAAGAAATTGAGAGAAGGGAGAAACAGGGAAAGGACCCTGTGAGGTCACAGTGAGAAGGTGGCTGTCTTCATCTGTGTGGGCGGCTGTAACAAAAATTCCACAAACTGGGTGGCTTATAAACAATAGAAATTTATTTTTCTCAGTTCTGGGGGCTGGAGAAACCAAGTTTAAGATCAAAGGGCAGATTAGTGCTGATGAAAGCCCGTTTCCTAGTTCAGACATTGCCTCTTGCCACATCCTCTCATGGCAGAAGGAGTAATGGGTCATCTGGGGCGGGGGGTCTCTTTTGTAAGGGCCCTAGTCCCATATGTGAGAGCTTTACTGTCACGGCCTAATCATCCACCAAAGGCCCTACCTTTTAATACCATCACATGGGGGGGGGGTTAGGAATTTGGGGGGAGGTGTAAACATTTAGTCCATTCAGCAGCCACCTGCAATCCAACAAGAGAAGCCTCAGAAGAAACCAAACCTGCTGACAGCTTGATGTTGGATTTTTAATCTTCAGAACTATAAGAAAGTCAATTTTTATGGTTTTAGCCACCCAGTCTGAGATATTTTTTTATGGCCTAGCAAACTAATGCAAACTGTGTAACCTTTAAGGAATTTTTTTGTTTAAAATTTGACCCAAGGGCCAAGCTCAGTGGCTCATGCCTGTAATCCTAGCACTCTAGGCCGAGGTGGGAGGATTGGCTGAGCTCAGGAGTTCGAGACCAGCCTGAGGAAGATCAAGACTCCATCTCTAAAATAGCTGGGCGTTGTGACAGGCACCTGTAGTCTCAGCTACTTGGGAGACTGAGGCAAGAGGATGGAGCCCAGGAGTTTGAGGTTGCTGTGAGCTATGATGCCATTGTACTCTACCAAGGATAAAAGTGAGACTCTGTCTCATAAAAAAAAAAAATTCAGCATAATTCATCATGTGATAGTATCAACAGATGGTTCCTTTTCATTGCTGAGTAGTATTCCGCTGTGTGCATGTATCACTGCTTATCTGTTCACTCATTAAAGATGCATGGATGTTTGTTTGGATGGTTTCTAGTTTTCGGCTGTTATAAATAGAACTGTTATGAATGGACATATGCAGGTTTCTGTGTGGACATAAGTGTTTCTTTCTCTAGAGTAAAAGGTTGAAATGAGACTGTGGGGTCATGGGAAGGATATGTTTAACTTTAAGAACTGTCATGCTGGCTTGGCGCCTGTGGCTCAATCAGCTAAGGTGCCAGCCACGTACACCTAAGGAATCCCTAGCCTGGGCCCGCCAAACAACAATGATGGCTGCAACCAAAAAAAAATGGCTGGGTGTTGTGGCAGGCGCCTGTGGTCCCAGCTACTTGGGAGGCGGAGGCAGGAGACTCACTTGAGCCCAGGAGTTGGAGGTTGCTATGAGCTGTGATGCCAGGGCACTCTACCCAAGGGGATAGCTTGAGGCTCCGTCTAAAAAAAAAGAACTGTCCTGCTGGTTTCCAGAGTGGGGGGACGATTTCCCATTTCTACCGGCAGTATGTGCGAGCTCCACTGCGCTGCCTTTTCATCAGCACTTGGCATTGTTGTGTTTTTCATCATAGCCATTCTGATAGGCATGTCTAATAGCATTGGCATCTCATCATGGCTCTGTTAGTGTTTCTGTAATGGCTAATGCTGTTGAGCAGCTTTTCCTTTGGTTATTTGTCATCCCTATATCCCCACTGGTGAAGTAATTGTTACTTATTTTAGTTCAGAGATAGAGCAGTACAGGCCTAGAGCTTATGCTAAGAAACTGAAATTGGGGATGGGGATAAGGGTCATTTAGCATCAGAGGAGGTGGGGCACTTTAGGGACTGGTGAATTCTTAGTTCACCAGCTGTCAAACAGCCCTTTGAGCTCTGTCGTTGGTGTTGTGGTTTGTGTTGTGTTAAGAAAAATCAGTGCTTTAGTGACACATACATTTTGTGAGGAACTTTTAAAATAATAAATTGATATTATTCATAAAAGGCAATAGGTGAAGTAATTTGTACCCCTTTACACATTTGCTCATGCTATTATAGGAATTAGGTGGTGAGTAGCTAGTAAAAACCAGAATCCTCAAGACATTGGATTAAAGGCTGAGTCTATAAATAAGTAATGGAAAACAGAAAGCAATTTTGTACAAAATGTTAGCTTTGTACAGGAGTTTCTCAAATCTTGAAAAGCTGTTGATAGAAGCAAATGAGGCTAAAGGGCTAAGTAATATACATAATTAAAATCCTTTAATGTAGGCTTTGTAGATTATTTGGATAATGAATAATTTTTAAATGTATCCTCTGTTGACTTCAGGCATTTTCTTCAAATAATCTTATGCTAGTTTTAATGGGACCAATTGCAGAAAACCAGAAAGGCTTTTGCATGTTTTTGAAGCTGTACCATGATTTCAAATCAGACCACTTTTGCATGTAGCATTCATAACTGCATGTATATGTAGGTGTCAGTTTTAAGGAGAGCTTTAAGAGCAAACGTGTGTATACACACATATATAAATATATGCAGGCACTTTTCGTTCAGTCTTTTGGATTTGACATTTCCCCTCATCTGCTCCATCTCTACTTTTTTAATGTGTCCACATAGAAATGTGAAGTACCATTCTTAGGTCTGTAGCACAATGGAGAGCATACTCAGAGGAGCGTTACCTTTTCTCAGGTAGTCAGAGAACCAAAGCATCTTTCTCCACTTTAGGTAACAACTGTGAACTATTGTTAAATATGCTTTCCGGAGATTAGGTAATATTTGCCTGTTTTACATTTCTAGACTGCCCTGAAATGCTTTTAAGGAAAATTTGAGCTGATCTTTTTTTTTTTTTTTGTTTGAGACAGGTCTTATTCTATTGACCCACTGGAGTGCAATGGCAGCATAATAGCTCACTGCAAACTTAAACCCTTGGGCTCAAGTAATCCTCCTGCCTCAGACTCTCAAGTAACTGGGGCTACAGGAAGGTTGCCAGGATGCCTGACCAATTTATTTTTATTTTTTTGTAGAGATAAGGTACTTGTAACTTTGCTCAGTCTGGACTCAAACTTCTAGTCTCAAGCGATTTCCCACCATGACCTCCCGAAGTGCTAGGAATACAGGCATGAGCCACCACACCAGTCAGAGCTGTTCATTTTTGAGAGATAAATCTAGGGATTGTTTCCTCATTGTTCACCTAATGACACTTTAATGTAATGCTGATAGTGTACGCTTGTGTTGTGGTCCAGATCTAGCTTTGATAACTTCACTGTGCTTATCTTATAGCTCCTTTCAAATGGTCCTTTCATCACTCATGAATATAACATTGTTTCAGTCATTAGATTTCCTCCAACACAAATACACCATATGTTTTATTTCTCTACATGTTTTGAACTTAGTAGAATTACAGGGTAGTTGTGGCTGAAATGCAGCAAGACAGAACAGTGAACAGTCTTACTGGATCACTTCAGCATTTTGGTTTACTATACAAAGTGTGAGAAAGTGAAGACATCCATTTTCTTCCCTAATATCGATGCCATCTGTTCTATGTTATCACCAACCTAGCCTTTGTATAAGTAAAATGAATGAAATGCTTCCATTTGAGTTTCCTTTTTTTATGAAAAGGAAAGGAGGTAAAATTATAAATTTGCTGATGATTAGACTAAATGAACTTAGAAGTAAAATGAAAAGGCTCAGTGCCTGTGGCTCAGTCGGCTAAGGCGCCAGCCACGTACACCTAAGGTGGTGGGTTCGAATCCCCAGCCCGGGCCCACCAAACAACAATGATGGCTGCAACCAAAAAATGGCCGGGCGTTGTGGCGGGTGCCTGTGCTCCCAGCTACTTGGGAGGTGGAGTCAGGAGACTCGCTTGAGCCTAGGAGTTAGAGGTTGCTATGAGCTGTGATGCCATGGCACTCTACCCAGGGGGATAGCTTGAGGCTCCGTCTCAAAAAAAAAAAAAAAGAGTAAACCTATAGAACTTCTCTCATTCA
>CAUYQV010099857.1:0-11731 GCA_963574575.1 Galagoides demidoff | reverse complement strand
TCTAAAGGAACACAGCTGGTAGACAGCAGATCTGGGATTTACACCAGATTTTCTGATCAGACTCCAGGTCTGCCCCCCACATGAGAAAAAGAACTCCCCAGATCCCATCACACAGTTCATGCTCACATTTCATACTCCTTGTCATCATTTTTCTGTTGTATGCATCTATGAAACATAGGAAAATGCACACGTGTGAACACACATACAACACGTATATTATTATATAGTCATTTCAACATAAGCTAATACATAGACAATATGTATACAGTTTCAGTTGTCTGTGAATAAACAACAGGGCACCCCCAACACTCAGAGCCCTGACCAGACACCACTTAGGGTTTCCTTCTGGCCATACAGGTGTTAGGGTACTCCCACATGCCTGACAAGGAGAACTTAGGTCTCTTATTGCTAGGGCTCTGATTCGTAGGGCTGCTAAATTTGCTTTTAAGGGACTCATTTGGACATTTCTGGTGAGTATGTCCCTAGGAGTGAGACTGCTGGCTACAGGGCACACATACATTCCGCTCTAGCCATTATTGTCAAATCATTTCAAAACTGGCTACATCAAGTTACACTTCTCTTAGCAGCTACATACTTGCCAGTAATTGCTATGCCCATTTCTATAAGGAAAGCCATTGGTGAGTGTGTAGCGGTATTAGTTTTTATTGCCATAGCAATTTTTAGGACAATGATCAAACATATGGAAAAACTGCAACCATTATGCTGTGAATACCCACTGACCTATGACCTACATGCTACAAATGACAGTTTTACTTTCTTTCCACCCCTCACGTATTAATTGATCTCATTTCTTATGCATTTAAAATTAAGTTGTAGACAATAACGCACTTCATTCTAAATGCTTGAGCATATGAACAATTATCTATAGTTCAATATTTATTGATGCTTCTTTCTCCCTATGCTCATATTTACACGTTGGACATGTATACATCTTAGGAAGATCACTGCCCAAGCTATGACAAAGACATGCCCTAGTGAAACCCACACCCTGGCAGAGACACTGCCATTATGCCAGAGTTCTCTTCTTCTCCCTGTGGATCCTAGGTGAGCTAATGCTTCTTTAAGCATCTTTCTAGACAGCCCAAACTGGTTTAGCCACCCAGTATAGTTGTCCTGGGCATCATACTGTCAGGTAGTACCTAGGAGGAAGGTGGTGCTCATAGCAAACCTGTGCCTATTCACCCATTGTATGCTTTATCGCGGGCACTGCATAGTCTGTTTTACCTCATCTCATGGTCCGATAAGTGCCATAAAGGGAGAGACCCCACGTATGTATCTGTCTCTTCCTCTCTCTGCTGCTCTCATTTACCAGTGAACACACAGTACATGGCACTTAGTAGGTGCTCAGAAAACAGAATTGAATACCAATCACCAAACTGGTGATCAGAGAAAAAGCCAGGATGGCAGCAAGATCATAGGTGCCCTCACCCCCCTACATGGGGGACCTGCCATTCACAATGGAGATTGGCAACTATGCAGAGTTTCACTCTAAAGCCCACAACTGAGGGGCTTTTGAAAAGGCACCAACCACAAGGACAAAGCAGATATGGGAGAGGGTGGATCCCAAAACCACCTTAGAAAGTCCTACAGGGAAGGAGTAGGCCTGTGCCAGTGCCACCGAGGGATCCTGGTACAGCCCCTTCATCACAGCCATGATCAAACACAATCCTGTCTTAGAGAAAAGTCTCTAGTACAGAGGAAACACTTTTAAGGGAAGAGCAAGTAGGCCAACTCCCATAAATAGAATGGAAGTTACCCGGTAAATTTATGAGTAATGGATAAGGAAGAACTCTTTGAGAAGAGAGATATAAAAGACTTTTAGAAGGATTGGTCATTTTATATGGCTTGGAATTTAATGTAAGGATCTCTTGCCAAATTATGTTGCCTTTACTGATTATGAAGATGTTTAAACATTCCTACCTTTACATGGGAACTCTATCCCCAAAGAATTTTTTTTCACATATTTCTATTTCATTGGCCCATGAACTTTCTATATATTTGTTGAATGCATCAATCACTTAATTTAACAGATATATTTGAACCCCAGATTCCTCTAGTGACCCTAATAAGCAGACACTTATATGGGAAGCCGTTAAGGAGAGTGTGGAGGTCTGAGTTCCTTTCTGGATTGGTTAGTTCAGAATTAGGCATGGGATTTCAGAATGCATGTGGGATTATCTCTAGGGCAGCACATATTCCTTAATAGGTGGGAGAGTACGGTTTGACGTAAATCTCCACAGGACTTCTGGATTCAGCTACAACATGTGAAGAGCTTAGAAATTATTACATATATCCTTATAATAGGAAAAAAAAATGAATACACTGAAAATCAGTGACTTTCTTGAGCCACTAAAGAACTGAGGCTGTAGGATAAACTACCCTGAAGTTGGAAGAGTTGGGTCAGTGAGCCCAGAGAGTCATGGCTGAAATCTTCTTAACAGGACCAGAAGTTTGAAGTGTTACAAAACATGAGGAATGGTGAAATGGTAATTTTTTTCAGTTTTAGAGCTGAATATAGATCAGTGAGTGTGAAAAAAGTGAAAAAATTCCAAAAACTGCAATCTTGGGGAAAAGCCCATATTTACATGGGTTTTACTTCCAGAAATTTCTCCAGGTTCTCAAGGTGCAAATCAGAGAAAGTCATCCTCATGGCTCTTATAGAGGAGTTGGAAGGCATATCCATATGCCTCCTTTGGGAGGCATATCCAGAACATTCTCCATAAGAAAGGCCTCCTCTCCAGGGAAAAAGAAAATACCAGAGCCTCAGCCCTCTTGAAGAAGGAGAATTCCTCCCACTCCATCTTCCTGTCCCATGTAAGGGCAAAAAAGCTGGATCATTGAAGAAACACTTGTTAACACCACAGACAGAGACAACAAAATCCACTACAAGATTGAGATTTAACCATAAGATCATTGAATTTTCCCTTTTCCCCACATGTAACATCATACTTAGTGAACATGATGCTTTCCCCCTACCACTGCGAGAATGCAAGGAGGTTTACTTTCACCACTTCTACTGAACACTAAACACAATGCCAATACTCTTATATTGTGCTGTAAGACAAAACAAAAAAAGAATTGGAAGGCATTCAGATTAGAAATAAGACTGTCCATTCAAACATAACATGTAGAAAATCTCTCTGAAATGAACAAAAATCTCTTAGAACTATTAATAATGAATAGAGCAAAGCCATAGGATACAAAGTTAATAGTTCAAAAATAATTGTCTTTTATATAACAGCAATGTACACCCAGAATTTGGCATTAAAACATTAAAACCACTTACAATGTGACCAAAGCATTAAAAACCTGGGTATAAACATTCTGGTACAAATATCTTTGTTAGAGTGTGATTTTTGGTCTTCTGGATATATACCTCTTAAAGGAATTGTAGGATTGAGTGACAGGTCTATTTTTAGTTCTCTAAGTGTTCTCCAAACATCTTTCCAAAACCTACATATCAGTTAGCATTCCCACCAGCAGTGTAGAAGTGTTCCCTTTTCTGCATATCCATGCCAACATTCTGTTTGGGGGATTTTGTGATATGTGCTGATTTTACTGGAGTTAGGTGATATCGCAAAGTAGTTTTGATTTGCATTTCTGTGATGATTAAGGACGATGAACATTTTTTCATATGTGTGTAGGCTGTGTGCCTATGAAGTTTCTCTTCAAGTCCCTTGCCCACTGTGAGATGGGATCACTTGTTTTTTTCTTGCTAATATGTTCGAGTTCTATGTGGATTCTGGTTATTAAACCTTTGTTAGAGACATAACCTGCAAATATCTTCTCCCATTCTGAGGGCTGTCTGCTTGCTTTACTTACTATGTTCTTGGCTGTGCAAAAGCTTTTTAGTTTGATCAGGTCCCAGTAGTGTATTTTTGATGTTGCTTCAATTGCCTGGGGGGTCCTCCTTATAAAATATTCACCCAGGTTGATTTCTTCAAGTGTTTCCCTGAACTTTCTTCTAGTATTGTTATGGTTTCATGTCTTAAGTTTCAATCTTTAATCCAGTGAGAGTCTATCTTAGTTAATGGTGAAAGGTGTGGGTCCAGTTTCAGTCTTCTACAGGTTATTATAGCCCAATTCATAATTGCTAAGTCATGAAAGAATCTCGACTACCCATCAACTCACGAATGGGTCAACAAATCGTGATATACGTTCACCATGGAATGTTTTGCAATCTTAAAGAAAGATGGAGACTTTACCTCCTTCATGATTACATGGATGGAGCTGGAACATATTCTTCTTAGCAAAGTATCTCAAGAATGAAAGAAAAGGTATCCAATATACTCAGCCCTACTATGAAACTAATTTATAACTCTCATAGGAAAGCTATAACCAAATTATAACCCAGGAATATGGGGACAGAGGAAAGGAAGGGGAGGGCAGGGGGGAGGATGAGTGGAGGGAGGGCAATTGGTGAGACCACACCTACAGTGCATCTTACAAGAGTACATGTGAAACTTGCTAAATGTAGAATATAAATGTCTTAATGTAATAACTAAGAAAATAGCATGAAGGCTATGTTAATCAGTTTGATGAAAATATTTCAAATTGTATATAAAACCAGCACATTGTACCCCATGACTGCATTAATGTACACAGCTATGACTTAAAAAAAAATGTAAAACAGTGCACTTGAATAGCACAGACACTTCTCAAGCAATTAAATATACAACTAACATATGATCCAGCCACCTCATGCAGAGACATACAAAAAATTGAAAGCAGGGACTCAGGGGTAGGGACAAGATGGCTGATAGGTACCAGCCTCCTACAGAAGCACCCATTCAGAGGGAAGGATAAAGTCCAGAAAGCAGACAAAAAAGTTGAAGACTAGGAGCCCAGCCAAGAGAGAAGAGTCATACCTGCAGGACACCTCTGCTGAGACAAGCTGCGACTCCTGGAGTGCAACTTACAGCTATGGAACATCTCAAAGGAAAATTATCCATCCCCTCCCCCAAGAGAGCTGTGTTTTTCTCTCCGTCTGCTCTTGTAAGCTTCCTATAGGTGAGAGATGAACTGAGGACCTATTATCTCACCCCATGTGTGAGAGCTACAGGCAGTAGAGTCAACTCCCCTTGAGGGACTCTGCTGAGACTCCAAATACCCTCTTGCCAGGCAGAAAAATTGAACTAAGTTTCCACTGCCATTTTGAATCTCCAAGTCCACCCTTCCCCCCTTGCCTGCAGAGACAGTGAGAAGAGGCCCAAAAGTAGCGTCCCCCCATCCGCAGGACCAAGTGCACTGTCCTAACCCTGCAGCCAAGAATTCCCATTGCGGCCACTGACTTTCCCCTGCCCCAGGGTCACCCTGGTGGGCCAAACCAGGACTTATCTGGCTGTTGCCATTCCTCTGCCCACCCCCCCCATCACTCACCCTGGCTGGGCTGAAATAGGACTGATCTGGCCACGAGCATGCCCTGTGACACCACTGCCATTCCCTGCCCCCCGCCCCCATTGCCCTGGTGGGGCTGAACTAGGACTTATCTGGCCGCTTCCTTTCTCCTGCAACCCAGTCACCCAAGTGGGGCTGAAATAGGACTGATTGGGCCATGCACTGTTCCCCACACAGCTGCTGCCATTCCCCTGCCTCCCCAGTTGCCCCTGCAGGGTTGAACTAGGACTGATCCAGCTGTGCGTTCCCTGTACAGCTGCCATTCCCTGTCCCCTAGTCACACCAGCGGGGCTGAAATAGGACTGATCTGGCCGTGCGAGTGCCCCATGCCACAGCTGTCATTCCCCTATCCCCCAGTTGCCCTGGCAGGGCAGAACTAGGAATGATATGGCTGCTGCCATTCCCCTGCCCCCCACTTGCTCCAGCAGGGCCAAACCAGGATTGATCCTGCTGCTGCCATTCCCCTGCCCCCTGGTTGCCCGGGTGGGGCCAAAGTAGGACTGATTCGGCTGCTTGTGTGCTCCACACCACTGCTATCGTTTCAGTGCCCCCTTGTATCCTTGGCAGGGCCAAATGAGGACTGATCCAGCTGCTGCAATTCTCTCCCCCCTGGTCACCCCAGCAGGGAAAAATGAGGACTGATCCTGCCACTACCTTTTCCCTGCCCTCCGCCCATAGCTCTGGTGGCCGAACTAGGACTGACCTGGCCGCTGCCATTCTCCTGCTCCCCAGTTGCACAGTGGGCCGAATGAGGTCTGATCCAGCTGCACATGTTCCTGCACAGCCACTGCCATTCGCCTGTCTCCTGGTTGCCCCAGCACCAGAGAACTGGGAGAACAGGACAGACACGCCCTGTCTCTCTAGGCAACCAGAAGAACCGGGCACCTTCTCTGGTGGCATCCACTGACTGAATGTTTCCAATAAGATCTCCAAACAGTGTAAATTCAGCATGGGGCAGAATCAGCAGAAAAACACCGGCAACTTCAATAACCAGAGTAGCTCAACTCCCCCGAGGAAAAATGGGGCAGATGCAATTGAAGACCCCATCCATAAACAGATGGCTGAGATGTCAGAAATCAAGTTCAGAATTTGGATAGTAAATAAGATTAACTCAATGGAAGAAAGGAAGGTATTAGAATTTCAAGAAATTATTCTAAAGAAATTATTCAAAAGATGTCTCAAACATTCAATGATTTCAAAGATAAAATTACCAAAGACTTTGACACATTGAGGCAAGAGTTTGCAGCCCTTAAAGATATAAAAATATGGTAGAATCTCGTGGTAACAGAATGGAACAGGCAGAAGAAAGGATCTCTGACATTGAAAACAAAGCTTTTGAACAAGCCCAAGAGCTCAAAGATGAAAAGAAATAGAAAGCATCTTTCCCTCAGAGAGCTCTGGGATAAATCAAAGAAACTAATATTTGCCTTATGAGAATCTCTGAAGGCGACAGAGTTATTTCACAAAACACAGAGGCACTTCTTCATGAAATTATAAATGTGAACTTTCCAGACATGCCAAGAGATTCTGAAATTCAGACAGCAGATAGTTTCAGAACCCCAGTATGACTCAACCCCAACAAGATATCCCCCAGGCACATCATAATTAACTTCACTAAAGTTAATATGAAAGAGAAAATTCTGAAAGCAGATAGATGTAATAAAACTATAACCTACAAGGAGAAGGGTATTAGGATGACCACAGATCTCTCTGCTGAAACATTTCAGGCTAGAAGGGGATGGTCATCGACTTTTAATCTCCTAAAACAAAATAACTTTCAACCCAGGATCCTGTATCCAGCTAAACTGAGTTTCATCTATGATGGAGAAATTAAATACTTTCATGACATTCACATGTTGAAGAAATTTGCCATAACTAAGCCAGGTCTCCAGGAAATTCTCAAACCTATCCTCCATATGATCAGTACAATCCTCCACCACAAAAGTTAACTCACTCAGAAACTTTTGATCAAATTCCAACTTTGACAGTAGCGAAAGGATTAAAAATGTCTACTGGACTTTTGAGCAACTTGATGCCCAAAATTTTACCAGGCTTATCAATAATTTCAATCAATGTGAATGGCTTAAACTGCCATTTAAAGATGCACAGATCAGCTGATTGGATACAGAAACTCAGACCAGACATCTGATGTATTCAAGAATCGCATCTTACTTTAAAAGATAAATACAGACTCAGGGTAAAGGGATGGTCATCTATATTCCAGGAAAATGGAAAGCAGAAAAAAGCAGGTGCTGCAATTTTATTTGCAGATACAATAGGGTTTAAACCAACAAAAGTAAGCAAGGATAAAGATGGCCATTTTATATTTGTTAAAGGTAATACTCAATATGACGAGATCTCAATTACCAATATCTATGCACCCAACCAGAATGCACCTCAATTCATAAGAGATGCTCTAACAGGCATGAGCAACTTGATCTCTCCCAGCTCCATCATAGTTGGAGATTTTAATAATCCTTTGGCAGTGTTGGAAAGATCTTCCAATAAGAAGCTTAGCAAAGAAATTTTCGATGTAAATTTAGCTATTCAACTTTTGGACCTAAAAGACATCTACAGAACATTTTATCCCAACAAAACTGAATACACATTTTTCTCATCAGTCCATGGAACATACTCCAAAATCAATCACATCTTACGTCATAAGTCTAACCTCAGTAAATTTAAAAGAATGGAAATTATTCCACGCATCTTCTCAGACCATCATGGAATAAAAGTGGAACTCAGTAACAACAGGAATCTGCAGTCTCATACAAAAACATGGAAACTAAATAACCTTATGCTGAATGAAATATGGGTCAGAGAACAGACCAAGAAGGAAATTACCAAATTTTTAGAACAAAATGATAATGAAGACATGAGTTATCAGAACCTCTAGGATACTGTAAAGGTAGTCCTAAAAGAGAAATTTATACCACTGCAATCCTTCCTCAAGAGAAAAGAAAGAGGGGAAGTTAACAACTTAATGGGACATCTCAAGCAGGAACAGAAAGAACATTCATATCCCAAATCTAGCATAAGAAAACAAATAACAAAAATAAGAGCAGAATTAAATGAAATTAAAAACAAAAGGATTATACAACAGATTAACAAATCAAAAAGTTGGTTTTTTGAAAAAATCGACAAAATCGATAAACCTTTGGCCAACCTAATCAAAAAAGAAAGAATAAAATCTCTAATCTCATCAATCAGAAATGATAAA
The DNA here is from genome assembly GCA_963574575.1 of Galagoides demidoff. Taxonomy (NCBI): domain Eukaryota; kingdom Metazoa; phylum Chordata; class Mammalia; order Primates; family Galagidae; genus Galagoides; species Galagoides demidoff. Next base: position 3,093 of record CAUYQV010099857.1, on the reverse strand, counting down.
GATGAAATAACAATAGACCCCTTAGAAATTCAAAAAATTATTAATGAATATTACAAGAAACTTTATTTCCAGAAATATGACAATCTGAAGGAAATTGACCATAGCTACATTTGCACTATAATGGTAGAGTTGTAGATTTATGAGGAGAGGGTACTCCTTTCTCTTTCCATATGTTCCTTGAAGTTCTTTCCCTTTTTGATTCTAGCAGCTGGTACACAAACCCCTGTGGCTGACTCTTGAATAAATTCTCAGCATGGATCTTTTAACACTAACCCTTCCTGCACTCTGAAATAACAGATGATGGTATGACTGCCTGCTAGTGTTGGGCTTTGTGCCCCTTCAATATCCTTGTATTTTTTTTTTTTTCTGGTGGTTCTATTGACTGTTAGCTTATTGTCTGAGTTAATTTTTCCCAGACTAATGCCAGCATGATGTATTTACAGTAGAGATAGGAAATGAGTTCCTAGAGGTAAAGTTTGTAATCCATTCAAATGAAAAATAATGAATAGCCCTCTGCATAAATCATGAAAATAAAAGAAGGTTCAAGTACTTGCCTAACTGTATTTTTCTGGAAGTAGATGGTTATGTCCTCTAGAGAGTGCTTATAAGCTTCTAAAGTTGTAATAAGTTTACTAATGAATAATTTGTATTCTCACTTTGTCCTTTGCCTTATGACAGAAAATATGTTATTGGCGAGAGAGACCTTCAGTCTCTGGTGAATATCTTGCAGAAGGATTGCTCACAACTCTGGTTACCCTCCCCATGAGAGAATTTCTCTTAGAATCCATTCCAAGTCTCTTTGTTAGTTTAATGAAATAAAAAAAGTCCAGCAAACTAAAAGATAGTAATAAGAGATAGGCTGCAATGTTTACTGGTATTTGTTCATCTTAGCAAATTTAAGTCATGATTTCAACAGTGAGGAAATGCAATCTGTGTTGCAGAAAAACTCCCTGTTAAACAAAGGTTTGCTTCTTTCTTTTCTTATTTTTGTATCTTGAATATACTTGATTTCATATATAGTCCAGTGTTTACTAAGATCAGAAGTATATTCGTCACATTTAATTTGTTTATGGTCAACATCCCTTTCCTTTAGATACCTTTAGTTACGTATCTTTCTTTTCTTTTCCTAAAATTTCTGTTGAAACCAGGAAATTGTTTATGAATTTAACATGAATTAACAAAATACTATGCAATTTTGTAGTTAATAGGCCATTCCATAGATTGTTTTGACCATTCCTCTGCCTTCTAAAATCAGTCAACATTTCTGTTGACTTTGAATATTGTTTAGGAAAGTAAGAATATTATATGTAGACCAAATTCAGTCTGGTATATTTCCATAGGTCCAATCTTCTTTAGAAGAATGTCAAAATTAATGAAACCACATCAATGGCAACAATAAAAAAAGAGACATTGAGAAATTTATAATTATAGCCTATAATTTATTATTTTTACTTATCATAGTTTTATAATTTAAATATAAACACTGCATATAATTATGAAGTTATATAGTTATACTATTACAAAAGACATTTCCATAGCAAGTAAGTGGTTGAATTTGTTTGTCAATTTCTATTCACTGTAGATTTTTTTTTTTAAATCATGAAACAAATTTTAGTGAGGAAGAAAGATAGGTTTACAGAACAAGATACATTCTCCATAGACAGTACCAGCTTTCCTTGCTGTGGCAAAAAGACAATGGCAGATTTTTGTTTGTTTGTTTTGTTTTTTGAGACAGAGTCTTACTATGTCACCCTCAGTAGAGTGCTGTAGTTTCACAGTTCACAGCATTCTCAAACTGTTGGGTTTGGTGTTCAATGTCATGACTCTCAGTCTTTAAATCTATTTTTTTACTGTGACCTAGTTTCCTTATTCATAAAATGCATATGGAGATTTCTTTCTTTCCCTTCCCACTGCATTTTATTGAAGAACATTTAATAGTCAGTAAAAACATAAGCCTAAATATATATAACTCACTTTCTTTATTTGTCACTATCTTTAAATTATCCTCTACACTTTCTGCCTTTTATTTGCACAGATCTTTGCATTTGTAATTGGTTTTCTTTCCAAAGGAAATATCTCTGCTCAAGATCTTAAATTCTCCCCTTGCATTTCCATGTTAAAAATGCAAAGGTAATAAAAAGCATGAAAGAAGGAAGGAAGGAATGGGAAAAGAAGTATGAAGGAAGGAAGGAGGGAGGGAGGGAGAGTGGGAGGAAGGAAGGAAAGAAGGGAGGGAGAGAGGGAGAAAGCAAAGAAAGAAGGGAGGGAGGAAGGAAAGTAAAACTCTGATTTCATTGTGGCTAGGAAATATAAGCAGAAACTATAACCTTCTTATTAAATTTATGGTGTCGCTAAGAATTTGTCCTTGTCACTTCAAGGACAAAAATATTGCATGAAATAGTGATATGAGGTTAGTATGAAAAAGAATGAAGTTTTTGTCAAGGTCTAAAGACTTTCTTGTAATGTAAGAAAGACAGATACAATGTTATATATTATTTTCTATAATAAATTTTTTAAAAAGCCTCTTTTGTTTCCAGACATCCTCCTGGAATCTCTGTTTCCCCATGGCACGTTTAGAGGGTGAATGTTCTCAAATAGGTAACTCTGAAACACTTGCCAATAGTATTAAACTTTTCATGAGAAAGATAGTTTTAAAAAGAGTAACCTGTTGTTTATGTTCCCTGTTTTTTTTGTAAAACATTGGGAACAATATGTTAAAACAAATTTTCTTCCATGCTGGTTCATCAATTATTTTTCACTAAAACAAGTATTTTAATTGTTCATTCCTCTTATTTTTCACTATTCCTCTAGTCGGTCCACCTATGTTTGTCTCAGCTATGAAGAGTGAGCTTAATTGGAATTACTCAGAGGTGACTGAATTTATTTTGCTGGGATTTAGAACCCCTCCAAAGCTACAGATCTTCTTATTTACAGTGTTCTTAATGATCTACATGGTCATTGTGATGGGAAATACCAGCATGATAATTGTCATTAAGTTGGATTCCAGACTTCAAACACCTATGTATTTCTTCCTAAGAAATTTGTCGTATTTAGATCTCTGCTATTCCACAGTCATTGCTCCCAAAACTTTAA
>CAUYQV010099856.1:0-12692 GCA_963574575.1 Galagoides demidoff | reverse complement strand
AGACAGAGCCTCAAGCTGCCCCCCTGGGTAGAGTGCCATGGCTCACAGCAACCTCCAACTCCTGGGCTCAAGCGAGTCTCCTGCCTCCGCCTCCCAAGTAGCTGGGACCACAGGCGCCCGCCACAATGCCCAGCTATTTTTGGGTTGCAGCCATTATTGTTGTTTGGCGGGTCCGGGCCAGATTGGAACCCGCTACCTTAGGTGTATGTGTCTGGCGCCTTAGCTGCTTGAGCCACAGGCGCTGAGCCGATTTTATATTATTTTTGTTAATTTTATAATGTTAAAATTTAATAATAAAAAAAAATTTTTGAGAAATGATTATTGAGACCTGCTTATAAAGTTTGCATTGTTGTCAGGCCCATCCCCCTTCCCCCAATGGTGTCCAAAGCTTTACCAATGTTAAAATCTAGTCACCTGGCTCTGGGCCTGTGGCTCAAGCAGCTAAGGCGTCAGCCACGTACACCTGAGCTGGCAGGTTCGAATCCAGCCTGGGCCGACAAACAACAATGATGGCTGCAACCAAAAAATAGCTGGGTGTTGTGGCGGGCACCTGTGCTCCCTGCTACTTGGGAGGCTGAGGCAGGAGACTCGCTTGAGCCCAGGAGTTGGAGGTTGCTGTGAGCTGTGATGACACAACATTCTACCCAGGGAAACAGTTTTGAGGCTCTGTCTCAAAAAAAAAATAATCTGGTCACCTTAAACTGCAACAAATATAGCCGGGCATTGTGGTGGACGCCTGTAGTCCTAGCTACTTTGGAGGCTGAGGCAGGAGAATTGCCTAAGCCCAGGAGTTGGATGTTGCTGTGAGCTGTGACTGCACAGTACTCTACCAAGGGCAAGAAAGTGAGACTCTGTCTCTATTTAAAAAAAAAAAACAAACCCAAACTGGTCCTTTCACTTTAAGATTCTTCTCCTTTGTGCCTCTGACCAAATCAGCACACACCTCTTCCAAGGACTTTACTTTTCGGCTGGTGAAGGTAATTCTAATTCAGTGAATCGCCACCTCTGGCTCCACAGGTGGTTCTCCAGTATCTTTAAAAGTCATGGCTGCAGCGTGGCTTCCTGACGGACTTGTTCCTGGGTGAGAGTGAACAGCAGTGAGTCAGGAGCAGACGGGAGCACAGTGCGCCTAAGCCATCTGCGACCAACGGTGTCTTCCTGGAAAAGATACCTTGGAGTAGTTTCTGAGATATCTTCCAGGTCCTGCATTCCAGTAGTGGACCCACCCAGATTAAGAAACTTACTCAACTGGTCTTTTTTTGTTTTGTTTTGCAGTTTTTGTCTGGGGCTAGGGGCTGGGGGCTGGGTTTGAACCCGCCACCTCCAGCATATGGGGCTGGCGGCGCAGTATTCCTTTGAGCCACAGGCGCTGCCCTTACTCAACTGGTCTTCACAATTCTACCCAAGATGGCCCCACCAAACTTCTACAAGGCCTGCAACAAATGACCTTTGATCTCTGCCCCCCTCCCGCCTCCTGAGCTGAAATGTTACTAGACAGAGTCTGCCCACCTGTCACTGTCAGCCAATATGCAGAGGCCAAAATAGGACCACCTAACCTTATTTGTGAGAAGCCCCAGATTCTGGAGAACAGTGAGAGTAGCCTCTCCAAGACTGTTCTGTTCTTCAATTTCTAACTTTACAGTTTTATATATTTGAGTTCAAAGTGAAGACCATGGTGACCCTTATCTTTTATTTTTTTCTTTTGAGACAGAATTTCACTTACTAACCCTCGGTAGAGTGCAGTGACGAAGCAGCTCACAGCAACCTTCAACTCCTTGGGCTTAGGCGATTCTCTTGCTTCAGCCTCCCGAGTAGCTGGGACTACAGGTGCCCACCACAATGCCTGGCTATTTTTTTGTTGCAGTTTGGCCGGGACTGGGTTTGAACCCACCACCCTCAGTATATGGGGCCGGCGCCCTACCCACTGAGCCACAGGCGCTGCCCTGGTAACCCTTATCTTGAACAATAATCCGCCAAACCCATGATCCATACTAAACAATAATCATTATAACTCAGGACCGAAATAACATTTCAATTCAAAAGTTAGTCTCCTGGGGCGATGCCTGTGGCTCAGAGGAGTAGGGCACTGGCCTCATATGCCGGAGGTGGCGGGTTCAAACCCAGCCCTGGCCAAAAAAAAAAAAAAAACTGCAAAAAAAAATAAATAAAATAAAATTTAAAAAAATTAAAAGTTAGTCTCCTAAATCAATCCACCTATATTACTCAAGATAGGCATCTTTAGGGTGGGAACTGAATTCCCAAGACAGTAAGAATGGGAGACGGGGGTAAAGGTCAGGCAGGACCTAAACTGACCAGACCAGCTGAGTCCTATCTTCCATAGCCTGCCTGACAGGCTCTATCTTATTTTCCCTATATGTGCTTTCATTATTCACTCCTATTACTACATTTCATATCTATGAAATAGATTTTTTGTTTTGAGAGATTCTTAAACCTTGCCACCTTCAGTAGAGTGCCGTGGAGTCATAGCTCACAAAAAACAAACTCTTGGGCTCAAGTATCTTGTCTCAGCCTCCTGCTCAGCTGGGACTACAGGCACCCACCACAATGCCCAGCTATTTTTTTTAGAGGGTTTCACATTTGCACAAGCTGGTCTTGAACCTGTGAGCTCAGGCAATCCACCTGCCTTCGGCTCCCAGAGTGCTAGGATTACAGGCATGAGCCACCAAGCCCAGCCTAACTTCCTCTTCTCTTGAGGTCTCAAAGCAAATTAGGATTCCCGGACTTTCTAAAGAAAGAGAAATTCTTTACTCACGACAGATCAGAAAATGTTACTGATGAGGTATCTGGCCAGTTTTTCTACTGAGCTTTTTATTGGCCTTATAAAGTCAACCTTAATTTCTTAACACAGTCTGGACACATCTGAAAATGTCATTACAATCAAAGCCTCGGTAAAATAACCAGTGTTTTTTATTGTGTCCTGTAGAAGAAAACAGATTCTTATTGAACTGATGCAAATAACTATATTGTCAGAAATTAAGAATGCTTGCAAATAGTTTTCAAATTCCGGAGAAGTCAAGGAGAGGGAAAAAAACAAATGTTTTAGATTTTGCTTATACGTACATACATTGCTGAAAGCTATAAATAGCTCAAAAGACAGGAAAGGGTTTTCTTTTTTGTTTTTGTTTGTTTGTTTTTAGAGACAGAGTCTCACTTTATTGCCCTCAGTAGAGTGCTCTGCCATCACAGCTCACAGCAACCTCCAACTCCTAGGCTTAGGTGGTTCTCTTGCCTCAGCCTGTCAAGTAGCTGGGACTACAAGCACCTGCCACAACGCCCTGCTATTTTTTTGTTGCAATTTGGCTAGGGTCAGGTTCAAACCTGCCACCCCGGGTATATGGGGCCAACGCCCTACTCACTGAGCCATAGGTGCTGCCCAGAAAAGGATTTTCTTGATTTCTGGAAAATAGAGCACAAACGAATCACCAATGTCTTTAATAAAAAGTTATTTAAAAAATTAGTTCAATTCTGTGAAATTAATTTATGTTCTGTTTTAGCTTTTTTTTTTTTTTTGAGACATAGTCTCCCTTTGTCACCTTTGGTAGAATACTGTGGCGTCATAGCTCACAGCAACCTCCAACTCCTGGGGTTAGGTGATTCTTATGCCTCAGCTTCCCAAGTAGCTGGGACTATAGGCACCCACCACAATACCCGGCTTTTTTTTTTTTTTTTGCAGTTTTTGGCCAGGGTCAGGTTTGAACCCACCACCTTTGGCATATGGGGCCTGCGCCCTACTCCTTTGAGCTACAGGCACTGCCCCCAGCATTTTTGTTGTTGTTGTTGCGGTTTGGCAGGGGCCAGGTTCGAACCACCACCCTCAGTATATGGGGCCTGGGCCCTACCCACTGAGCCACAGGGGCCACCCAGGCCTTAGCCAGTTATAAAAACACCTTCTGTGATGAATAAAAAATTATTACTAATGGGCAGCACCCATAGTTCAGCGGGCAGGGGCCAGCCACACACACCAGGCTGGTGGGTTGGAACCCAGCCCCGGCCAGCTAAACAACAATGACAGCTGTAACAACAGCAACAGCAAAAAATAACCGGGCGTTGTGGCAGGTACCTTTAATCCCAGCTACGTGGGAGGCTGAGGCAGGAGAATCACTTAAGCCCAAGAGTTGGAGGGTGCTGTGAGCTGTGACACCACAGCACTCTACCGAGAGCAACATAGTGAGACTGTCTCAAAAAAAAAATTATTACTGATAACATACACTAAGACAGACTAATATCTTATAATATTAGAACATAAATATATACACAAACGTTATTCACAGAGATTTAAACATCAATTCATGTCTGACAATGCGTCTTATACATTTTTTGTATATTGTTAGGGAATCGTTGAGGGTACAGTGAACCAGGTTACACTGCTTGTGCTTGCTGAGTGAAGTCCCTCTATTAATAGTGTCCTGCCCCCAAGAGGTGCGTCACACACCATGGCCTCACACTCCCCTCCTTTCTTGCCTCTCTCCCTTTCCCCATTTTCCCTCCCCCACCATGTACTAGCATCAATTGTCCTCATATCAGAGTTGAATACATTGGATTCTTCTCCATTCTCAAGATGCTTTACTAAGAAGAAATGTATTTCAGCTCCATCCAAATTAATACAAAAGATGTAAAGTCACCATCCTTTTTAGTGCCTATATAGTATTCCATGACATATGTATACCACAGTTCATTAATCATTCCTGGATTGGTGGGCATGTAGGTTGTTTCCACAGTTTGGCAATTGTAAATTGATCTGCAATAAACAGTCCAGTGCAAATGTCCTTATGATAAAATGATTTTTTTTCTTCTGGGTAGATGCCCCAATAGTGGAATTGCAGGATGAAATGGGGGGTCTAGTTTGAGTTCTTTTGTGGGTTCTCCATACTTCCTTCCAAAGCGTTGTATTAGTTTGCAGTCCCACCAGCAATGTAAAAGTGTTCCCTTCTCTCGACATCCATGCCAGCATTGCAGCTTTGAGTCTCTATGATGTGGGCCATTCTCTCTGGGATTAGGTGATATCTCAGGATGGTTTTGGTTTGCATTTCTCGGATAATTAGGGACAATGAGCATATTTTCATATGCTTGTTAGCCATTTGTTTGTCTTCTTTAGAGAAGATTCTATTCATCTCTCTTGCCCATTGATATAAAGGATTGTTGGCTTTTTTGCTGTTGTTTAATTTGAGTTCTCTGTAGATTCTAGTTATCAAGCTTTTGTCTGATTCATAATATGCAAATAGCTTTTCCCATTCTGATGGTTGTCTATTTGCTTTGGTTGTTGTCTCCTTAGCTGTACAGAAGCTTTTCAGTTTAATTAAGTCCCATTTGTTTATTTTTATTGTTGTTACAATTGCCACGGGAGTCTTCTTCATAAAGTCCCCAGGCCAATATCTTCAAGTGTTTTCCCCACACTTTCTTTGAGGATTTTTATTGATTCATGCCTTAGATTTAGATCTTTTATCCATCTTGAATCAATTTTGGTGAGTGGAGAAAGATGCAAATCCAGTTTCAGTCTCATACAGTGGCTATCCAGTTCTCCCATCACCTTTTATTGAGTAAGAATTCTTTCTGTTGTGCCCAGGAGTTCCACAAAGACCACACTGCCAAACAAGTTAAATTTAAAGAGGAGTCCTTTTATTGAAGAGTCAGCCAGTGACTGCCTCAGTATCCCAACATGGGGTTTCTGAGAGCAGCCCCAAGTGCTTAATGGGTCGGGGTTTTAAGGCTTGGTCTGCATCCTGGTTGGCATGCAGGCTGTCGAGTTGCATCCAGGTAGGGTAGCAAGCAACCATTATATAGAAGCAGAGTTCTGTGGTTAGTTAGTCATACATCACACACTTTTGTTTTAATATTTTCCCCTACACATCTTAGTTTCAGTACTTTCCCCCCATACATCTTAGTTTCAGTATTTTCCCCACCTGGTATTGTTTAAAAGTCAGTCCGGAAACAGTTGATACCTCCCAGTCTGTTTCCCAGGGAGTTAGCCAAGCAAGAAACTTGGAGTGAACTAGAAGCAAGAAATTAATTAGTACCTTCCCATCTCTCTTGGGAATGAAATAGACTTACTTCATTTTTTTTTTTTGAAAGCTTGCAGTCTGGAAATTTCCCAGGAGTTAACTGGTATTTTTCCATTATAGCCAGGCCTGATACCTCTCTGCCTTAGCCTAGGCCCAACTAGGCCTAACATTTCCCCCAGTGAATGTTCTTGTTTGGTTTATCAAAGATGAGGTGGCTATAAGATTTTAGTTTCATCTCATGATCTTCTATTTGATTCCAGGTGTCTATATCTCTATTTTTGTGCCTATACCATGCTATTTTGATCACTATGACCTTGTAGTACAGCCTAAAGTCTGGCAGGCTACTGCCCCCGGCCTTGTTTTTATTACTAAGCATTGCCTTAGCTATATAGGGTTTTTTCTAGTTCCATACAAAATGAAGAATTATTTTTTCTAAATCTTGAAAGTATGATGTTGGTATTTTAATGGGAATTGCATTGAATCTGTAGATTGCTTTGGGAAGTATAGACATTGTTAACAATGTCGATTCTTCCCAGCCATGATGAATATGGTATGTTCTTCCATTTCTTCATATCTTCTGCTGGGCAGTGCCTGTTGGTAGGGTGCTGGCCCCATACACCGAGGGTGGCAGGTTCAAACCTGGGCCCTGCCAAACTGCAACAAAAAATAGCTGGGCGTTGTGGCAGGTGCCTGTAGTCCCAGCTGTTCCGGAGGCTGAGGCAAGAGAATCGCCTATGCCTAGAAGTTGGAGGTTGCTGTGAGCTGTGATGTCATAGCACTCTATTGAGGGCAATAAAGTGAGACTCTGTCTCTTAAAAAAAAAATCTTCTGCTATTTCTTTTCTCAGGGTTTTGCAGTTTCCTTTATCCTTCACCTCTTTTGTTAGGTATATTCCTAGGTATTTCATTCTCTTTCAAGCTACTGAAAAGTGGAGGAAATGGATCAATACTTGGAATCATACCCTGTCTCTAGACTTAATCAAGAAAAAATAGATCTCTTAAACAGACTAATTCCAAGCACTGAGATCAAAGAAACAATAAAAAAATCTCCCAACAAAAAAAAAAAAATGCCCTGGGCTCACAGCCTGTAACACAGTGGATACGGCACCGGCCACATGCACTAGGGCTGGTGGGTTTGAACCCAGCCCAGGCCAGCTAAACAATGATGACAAATGCAACAAAAAAATAGCTGAGCATTGTAGCGGGCACCTACAGTCCCAGCTACTTGGGAGGCTAAGGCAAGAGAATTGCTTAAGCCCAAGAGTTGTTGGAGGTTGCTGTAAGCTGTGATGCCACAGCACTTTACTGAGGGTGACATAGTGAGACTCTTGTCTCACAAAAAAAAAATGCCCTGGTCTAGATGGCTTCACACCAGAATTGTATCAAACCTTCAAAGAAGAGCTTATACCCATACTGCAGAAATTATTCCAAAAAACGGGCCAGACGTAGTGGCTCACATCTGTAATCCCAGCACTCTGGGAGACCAAGGCAGATGGATGCTTGAGCTCAGGAGTTCAAAACCAGCATGAGCAGGAGCAAGACCCTATCTCTAAAAATAGCCAGGCATTTTGGTGGGTGCCTATAAGTCCCAGCTACTCAGGAGGCTGAGGTAGGAATATCACTTGAGCCCAAGAGTTTGAAGTTGCTGTGAGCTATGATGCAATCGCACTCTACAGAAGGTGACAAACTGAGACTCTGTCTCAATTTTTTAAAAAAAGCTAATTTAAGGGCAAAAAGACCAAAGTTGGAATTTTGATTTTGGAAGTTTTGTCAAGCATCAGAGGCTTAAAACATTTGTTGAGGGCTGGGCGCTGTTGCTCATGCCTGTAATCCCAGCACTTGGGAGGCCGAGGCGGGTAGATTGTCTGAGCTCACAGGTTCAAGACCAGACCAACCTGAGCCAGAGTGAGACCTCATCTCTAAAAACAGCCAAGCTTTGTGGTGAGCGCCTGTAGCACCTCCCAACTACTTCGGAGGCTGAGCCAAATGAATCCCTTAAGCCCAGGAGTTTGAAGTTGCTGTAAGATATGATGCCACAGCACTCTACCAAGGGTGACAAAATGAGACACTGTCTCAAAAAGAATTTTGTTGTTGTTGAAATAGGATCACAAGGGCAGCACCTGTGGCTCAGTGAGTAGGGTGCTGGCCCCAAATACTGAGGGTGGCGTGTTCAAACCCGGTTCCCGGCGGGCACCTATAGTCCCAGTCAGGAGGCTGAGGCAAGAGAATCGCCTAAGCCCAGGAGTTGGAGGTTGCTGTGTGATGCCACGGCACTCTACCAAGGGTGATAAAGTAAGACTCTGTCTCTACAAAAAAAAAAAAAAGAAAGAAAGAAATAGGATCACAAGCCATAGGATTCTAAAGGCAATACATAGCCAACTGGATCACACACAAATTCCTTCACAAATGTCCATGAGTCCTATTTAACCTGCACAGACAATTAAAAACATCACAAACCTGCTGTTTCCCCTGCCTTTCACTTTCTTAAATAAGCAGTCATTCTGTATTTTTTTTTTGAGACAGAGCCTCAAGCTATCCCCCCCTGGGTAGAGTGCCATGGCATCACAGCTCACAGCAACCTCCAACTCCTGGGCTCAAGGGAGTCTCCTGCCTCCACCTCCCAAGTAGCTGGGACCACAGGTACCCACCACAACGCCTGGCTATTTTTTGGTTGCAGCCATCATTGTTGTTTGGTGGGCTCGGGCTAGGGATTCGAACCCGCCACCTTAGGTGTACATGTCTGGCACCTTAGCCGATTGAGCCACAGGCACTGAGCCCCCAGGTTGGGTTTGAACCCACCAGCCCCAGTATATATAGCAGACACCCTAACCACTGACCTACGGCACCAAGCCTTAAATCTAATTTCTTGATGCAACGTAACTGTATACACAGATAAATAGAAAACAATATTTTAAATAAAATATTACTAGTGTTTTTTTTTAAAAGAATTAGAAACTTGGTATTAAGATACAAGATTCTCTCTTGTAATGGTCTACTAGTCTATAAGTAAAAATGTCTAATTTAATTTTTAACCTTCTCAAATAGCCACTACAAAACCAGCATGAAACAAGTTCTGTCTTCTCACACTTTAAGAATCAAGAAAAGAGACCTATCTGTCTTATTTACCACTGTGTCCTCCACAGCTAGTATTTAAGGTTGAATTAATTAAGGTGCAGACTTATAACACAACCTGCAACTCTTGAGACAAGACGTCTTAATCATCTCTACACTGAACATCCAAAAATTGATACACAACAAGCACTCAAATCTGACTTAGCGGCATGATCTTTGGGTTCCTTTCTTAACTAGTTCATTCATTAGCACCAATCTACTTCCTCCACCGCTTATTCTAGAATAAGGAAAAAATCTGTTACTACCTTAATTTTTCTTTTTTTTTTTTTTAGAGATAGTCTTACTTTGTTGCCCTCGGTAGAATGCCCTGGTGTCATGGCTCACAGCAACTTTGTTGTGCCCAGGCGTTCCACAAAGACCACACTGCCAAACAAGCCAAATTTACAGCACAGTCCTTTTATTGAAGAGCCAGCCAGCAACTGCCTCAGTGTCCCAACATGGGGTTTCTGAGAGTAGCCCCCAGGGATTAAGGGGAAGGATTTTTTTTTTTTTTTTTTTTAGAGACAGAGTCTCACTTTGTTACCCTCAGTAGAGTGCCGTAGTGTCACAGCTCACAGCAACCTCAAGCTCTTGGGCTTAGGTGATTCTCTTGCCTTGCCTCAGTAGGGGGTTGGATTTTTAATCCTTCGTTTGCATCCTGGTTGGCACGCAGGCTGTCTGGGTGCACCTGGGTAGGGTAGCAAGCAAGCATTATACAAAAGCAGAATTTCGTAGTTAGTCATACATCATATCTTTGTGTTAGCATTTTCCCCACCTGGTATTTCTTAAAGGTCAGTCTGGGGATAGTTGGTACTTCCTGGTTTCTCAGGGGAGTTAGTCAAGCAAGAAGTTAATGAGTACTTTCCTATCTATCTTGGGGGTGAATCAGACTTACTCCATTTTGCTGGGGGCTTGCAGCCCAGAAATTTGCCAAGAGTTAACTGGTATTTTTCTACTTTAGCCTAGGCCTAACAACCTCAAACTCTTGGGCTCAAGCATTCTTTTGCCTCAGCCTTCTTAATAGCTGGGACTACAGGTGCCCACCAGAACGCCTGGCAAGTTTTAGAGATGAGGTCTTGCTCTGACTCAGGCTGGTCTCAAACCTGTGAGCACCTGCCTCAGCCTCCCAGAGTGCTAGGATTACAAGTATGAGCCACCACGTGATATGTATTATTTTTACAAACAAAAGCATGCACAGTAAAAAAGATATGTAACAACATGTTAATACCGTTTTAATCAAAGCAAAATACATCATTTGTAAATTATTTCCTAATTCAGGGGAATTAAAAGGTGAAAAAGGATGCTAAAATGTGAACAAAAACTGCCTATCTTATTTTCCCTTTTTTAAATGCTTTTGTTTGAAACAGAGTCTAGCTCTATCACCCTGGGTAGAATGCAATGGCATCATTCTAGCTCACTGTAACCTCAAACTCCTGGGTTTTAGTGATCCTATTGCCTCAGCCTCTTCAGTAGCTGGGACTATAGGTACCACTACACTCAGCTGATTTTTCAATTTTGGTAGAGACAGGGTTTCAGCTTGGTTAGGCTGGTCTCGAACTCCTGACCTAAAGCAATCTTCCCGACCTTGGCCTCCCACTGCTAGGATTACAGGCGTGAGCCAGTGCTCTTGAAAAAAAAAAGTTTTAATCAGCTTTTTGAACTGCTAAAAAATGCCTATGTTAGAATCAATATGACAATAGACATAATAATAGGTGTTTTCTATCTTCCTTTTTCTATTATTCAAATTTTCTATAGTATCTACTTAATTTTGATAATGTATAAGTGTTTAAAACCATGAAGCTTTAAAATAGTATTTAATTTTAAAACAACTCTTTAGGTCTAATCCTACTTACTAAATTAAGATAAACGTACAGAATCATTTATCCTTCTAAGGAGATACCATGTTTTCACGTTGCTTACTTCATGAGTTTAAGAAGACAGACAAACATTTTTTTAAATAGCCACATGAAGTGCTAACTAAATTATTATTTACCTAGAGAAACTGCCTCATTCTACACAGAGTATTTATTTCAAATGCCAACAAGTATAAAATATAAAGTCAAAATAATTTAAGCACAGAGTAAATCATATAATCCACTTTTATGTCTATTATTATAATACTATTATAGTGGTAAGAATGCTACATCTGGCTCAGCGCCTGTGGCTCAAGTGGATAAGGCACCAGCCACATGCACCTGAGGTAGCGGGTTTGAATCCAGCCCGGGCCCACCAAACAACAACAATGGCTGCAACCAAAAAATAGCTGGGCACTGTGGCGGGTGCCTGTAATCCCAGCTACTTGGGAGGCAGAGGCAGGAGGCTCTCTTGAGCCCAAGAGTTGGAGGTTGCTGTGAGCTGTGATGCCACAGCACTCTACCCAAGGTGACAGCTTGAGTCTCTGTCTCAAAAAAAAAAAAGAATGCTACATCTATTTACAGATATCAAAGTAGCTCATTATGCTTTGATGAGCTTTATGAGCTTTATTTTCAACTTTTATTTTAGACTTTATTAATTTAATAGCTTTGCTCAGGAGTGTTAATCCAGCAAAAGAGTAAGAAAGCCATGTTTTTAAAAAACACTTTTAGCACACTCCTAGGAGGCTTCAAACCATGTTAGTACAGTACGTATAATAGTTCACACTGAAGAATATAATCATCAGTTATAGAGAGAATTTTATCTCTAAGCTTATGGATGGTAATATCCACCCCCGTCCCGACCCGAGAAAGGCTATGTTCTTGACAGAGATGCCTGAAAACCAAAATGACTTATTCATGGAAAGAGTGTTATGACAAAAGCCATCTTCTTAAGCAAGGGCCTGATTCCTAATTTTATGTAGAAATACTACAAGTGCCATTTTAAGCAACTCTAACATTCCATCAAAATCTTTCCAGAAGAAATAACAGGGGAATACCATGTATTTTTGGAATATATATAATTCCAAAGAAATGTATGAAGATGCTATCTTTCTTCCTTATAATTCCAGTTTATATTCTACCGTAACAGATTAAAAGGTGGTGACATGCACCAGGTCATGGATGAGGGCGTGAGGATTTAGAAGGAAGTGGTGAATTACAGGAGCAAGCATGAGGATACCAAAAAGTTATGTCAGACTAAGCTTATTCTCTTCTCTGAAGGCATCATAAAAATTTAGTAAATTTTTCTTTACTATGCTATAAAGCATTTGATTATAGACAAAATCAGAAGTTCTCTGCTTTTTAAATGTAAAAGAAACCAATCCCACACACAGCTCAAGAGTTCCATCTTCGCCACTCATGACAAGAGTTCCATCTTCGCCACTCATGACCAGAAAGGACCCTTCCCCTAGCACTCCAGTAGAAACACCCCCAAGGAGGACTCTGACTAACCTAGTATGCCTCAGGTTATGGAACGTTAGGTCTATTCTTAGAAGGAAATGTATGGGAAAACGCCAGGAAGTTAAAGATGAGAGCCAAAACAATATCCAAAGAGTATCGACTAATAGATCAGTGGTGTAAATACACTATTCTAAACTTAGTCCTGTCCAATTATTTTTTAACTTATTTATTGGGAAAATATATGGAAA